>JAFMPE010174173.1:0-17021 GCA_024759925.1 Ficus religiosa
ACGTCCCTTAGATGAGTTGTTTGGGCGTTCGTCCTCCTTGTTGAATGCTTGGATTTGAGTTGTCACCGCCGCATTGGCTGAGGTATATGGGCAATCTACTTCGTGAGGGATCCATATATCACGCGAGGGGCATCCACCTCTTCGGGGTTATTACCAACCTCTACCCGTATAACCCTTTTTTTTTCAGCAAAAAAAATAAAAAAATAAAAAAAATAAAAAAAATATGGTTATTCTAGGCATGTCCCATGTAATTAGCTTTTTATTTTTAATGCTATTCCTCAAAGTTTTAGATTTTTCTAGCTGTTGTGGGCTACCAAAAGTTCACATAAACGTGCACCTTATTTATTGTTGAGAAGACAAATCTAATACTCCATAACAGATCTTTTGTGCTTGTAATTCGATAATGTGTTTTCTGCGTTTGTATTTGATTGGTGCAGGCTGAGACCGAAAAAGAAGCAGGATTAAACAAAGGGGTTTCAGCGAAACAAATTTTCTTGAAAATTTCCTCTCCAAACGTACTTAATATGACCCTTGTTGATTTACCTGGCATCACCAAGGTTCCTGTTGGAGATCAACCCAGCGACATAGAAGCAAGGATTAGAAAAATGATAACGGTTCATATTAGGCAACAAAACTGTATTATTTTGGCAGTTAGCCCGGCAAATTCTGATTTAGCAACTTCTGACGCACTTCAAATGGCTAGAGAAGCTGATCCAACTGGTAGGAACATGCTTCATCGTTTGGTTTTCGGTGATTAAATTCTATTTACTTGGATATTCTTGCTTGTGGGGTTCTGTTGTGTTCCACCTCCTTTCATTTATGCACTAATGTGAATGGATAAACAGGTTCTCGAACAATTGGTGTAATCACAAAGGTCTGTGTTTCTCTTTCTCCAGAGTTCTATTTTTCTCTTGCTTTGATCGAAAACTTGGTCATATTTTTGTGTTACTGTTGGATTTATCTATGCGGTTTGATTTTCTATGTAGCTTGACATAATGGACCGAGGAACTGATGCCTGCAACTTTTTGCTTGGGAAAGTTGTTCCACTTCGTCTTGGTTACATTGGTATAGTCAATCGGAGTCAAGAGGTGATTTTTTAAATTTTCTTTATAAATTTGTTTGAATGGCTAGATCAGTTATTAAATGCCACGAAACACTTCAGTTGTGAAGGAGAGGTTTCTTGAAACATCTGTTTGTTTTTGCATACTTATCGCTTATTTTTTGTTCTTGCAAAATTGAAATCTTTATGTGGCCACCATATGTGGCCTTGATAACTTATATGGATAAGTTATGTGGCTAATTTTTCTGGCTTGCTGTTTTGGGACGTCCGAGAATTTTGTACTACTGAACAATGATAGCATGAGGCCACTTGGCTGCGAGCCTATGACTGCATGGTTGCATTGTTGGAGTTCCAAACAAATGTTCCACTGCCAATTTTGGCATTTGGATGAAAAACTTGCTCTCTAGTGGAGTGTCATCTTTGGTGGCCAATTTGTCACCAAGTATAGTAACTGTTAAATTTGGCATTTGATTGCTATTGATAGTGCTTTTTTTTTTTTTTCTCAATCTAAATTAATTAAAATATTAAAAACTTATCTTTTACAAATTTCAAAGCTTAATGATGATGACAATAGGTAGCTATAAATTGGAGAACCAAGTCTCCAATGTGCTATGTTCACACTTTATTGCAACAAATGTTGGCATTGGCATGGCATGTACGTTGGAGATGGTCTTAGATGCTCAGATATGGTAGTTGATTTTTTGGTGTGTAGAGTACATGAAGATGCCTCCTTTTTGCTAATATATAAAATTCCCATCACCATTCTTTTATGATACTGAGATTTGTAGGGTTGCAATTTATGACTTTGTTGTTGCTTGTTTGCGAACTACGGCGTCCATGCATTTCTTGCGCCTGCTCTTTTTACTTTATTCATCTATAGATTTGTAGCGATGTGTTGAATGTTGGTTTCTTAAGCTGTGATATATTGTTTTCTTATTCCGTATCTGTTTTGTATCACAGGATATAAATAATAACTGTAGCATTTCTGATGCGCTATCTTATGAAGAGAAATTTTTCCAAGATCATCCTGTAATGTTTGCTTCCTTAAAATACTCTGTTCTGACTAGAAGAATGTTTTACATTTGTCTTTGTCTAATTTTTGTGCACTTTTCTTTTGCCTTTCTCATTAAAGGTATACAACAGCCTATCTGGTTGTTGTGGAATTCGCCAGTTAGGAAGGAAGCTAAATCAGGTTGGTGATAGCCATTTCTTTGCTCATATTGCTCGTATTGATTGTTTGATCCCTATATATAGAGCACCTTGGATTCCAGGTTTTGGGGTGCTTTTGGGTGTGATTTTATTTCTTAATAATTCACTTCATTTTAACCCTTTTATTGGATGTGCCATGGCTGATTTTATGTGTCAGATTCTGGAGCAGCATATCAGAATGGTTCTTCCAAGTTTGAAGTCCGAGCTCAATTCAGAAAGGTATTCTGTTTTGAAAGAACTTGAGACATGTGGAAAAGCCGTAGCTTCTTATGTAAGTTGTATTTTTAATCCTACAAGTTATTACTATTCTTGTCTTGTTACGCTATAGCTCTCTGAG
Organism: Ficus religiosa; assembly: GCA_024759925.1. Classification (NCBI taxonomy): domain Eukaryota; kingdom Viridiplantae; phylum Streptophyta; class Magnoliopsida; order Rosales; family Moraceae; genus Ficus; species Ficus religiosa. The sequence continues at coordinate 2,607 of JAFMPE010174173.1, forward strand.
TATATGAGAGCCGGTGTTTTTGGCATTTTGCATACATTGGGCATGTTCAATTTACGTCTATTTATATCCATATATTTGTGGTTAAGTTCTGAAATTTCATTTGGGCTTCTCCTACATTGGTAAATTGTGTTTCTTAGAGTTTTCTGCATGAAAGTGTTTATATTTGTGCATGCTGGGAGATTACATCAGAGCTCTTAAATTTTGAATTTCTATTGCTTTCTCCTGAAACTTTAACCTTGCATGCTTCACTTCACTACTTTGGTGAATATGTTGGTTGAACTGAATTTTCTACTTTTTCCTGAATATTGAGACTATTTCCCATTTGCAAAGGCCCTAATTTTCTTTTCCAACTTTCATCCCCTTCCTTCTTTGGGTGTCAGAACTGCTTCAGGATTACACTTTTCTGACTTTTCATTTTTCGATTTTTTCTCTAATGAACCAGGAGGACAAAGGATCAATTGTGTTGGACATTTTGTCAAAATATTGTAAAGGTGAGATTTAACCAACCTGTTATCATGTAATATCGCACCTCGTAATTTTGTTTTATTCTTTCTAGCGAACCATTTATTTGAGATCTGGACAACTTGCACTGTACTGAAGCAATATATTTTACTCTCTCTCTCTCTCTCTCTCTCTCTCTCTCTCTCTCTCTCTCTCTCTCTCTCTCCATTTTAAATTTTGGTACCCTGTATTCATTGCTTTCTCTTATAGTCACTGTTGTTTCTATTTTATCAATTAACAGCTTTTTCTGCTAAGCTGGATGGAAGCAGTCCGGACATGTTTACTAAAGAATTGTCAGGGGGAGCCAGGATCCTTTATATTTTTCAAACAACTTTTGTTAAGAGCTTGGAGGTACGGAGCACTGATAGTTTTATACCATCATTTTTTTTTCCAGAAATACTATGTTTTATGTGATGGCTTTTCTTTCTTATCCGTGCATATACTTGTTTTAGCTTTTTTGTCTGTCTTCTACAGAAATTTCAATATTTAAAGTAAAGTCCTATTTATGGGCTCATGGATGATTATACTTTTCTCATTTATGTGTTGACAATTTAACAGTGAGCTGTTATTCCATTAACAGTTCGTTTCTCTACAAGTAATTGTAGGAAGTGGACCCTTGTGAGGATCTAAGTGATGATGAAATTCGAACGGCTATACAAAATGCTGCTGGTATAAGGAATTGCATATTTGTGCCAGAGGTGAGTTGGAGCGGATAATGACACATGGTGAAGTTTCATCGTTCACGTTTTTGTTAGAAAAGGATGATAAAAAAACTCGGTTGGATGACAAGTTCTCCCTTTTTTGGCATTCTTCAGGTCCCATTTGAAGTTCTGGTTAAAAAACAGATTGATCGGTTGTTGGAACCTAGCCTTCAATGTCTCCGATACGTTTATGATGAACTGATGAAGGTGAATGCTTCATTATTTTGTAATGAATTTGGAAGACCTATTTATAAGCACAAAACTACATTCTTTTCCTGCAGATTAGCCGTACTTGTGAAGTAGCCGAGTTGCGAACATTTCCAGTATTGAGAAGGAACATGGATGAAATTATGAGAAAATTTTTGCGTACCAGTCTAAAGCCTACTGAGAGCATGATAAAAAATCTTATTGATATGGAGGTAGCTTTCGTTTTGTAAACAGTTTAGTGTAGTAACTTCTTTTAGAATTGAAATTTGGGTGGGGAGTTAAAGTATAAAACATATCTACTAATTTGTTTTTTAAGAATTTTACTTTTTTTAAGAGCTTACTGCACCATGTGTGATTCCTTTGTTGTCTAGCTCATTCCATGAGTAGCAGTATTATCTTGGGTATTATCTATTCATTTGAGTGGCGGATATGCTTGAATATTTAAAGTATTACAAATCTTTACAAGCTGCGGTTTTCAATACTTACAACTGCTTAATTGGTTTAAAGCTGATTGATCAACTTTCTTAATTTTAGATGGATTATATAAATTCGTCGCATCCAAATTTCCTAGGTGGAAGCAAAGCTGTTGAGCTTGCTGTGAATCAGTTGAAATCACAACAGGTACCTGCTACCACTTTGAGCCAAATTAGTTTCCATAGCTTATGAAGTTAAAGTTAAAGAATGGTGTGTGCGTGAGTTTCTTTTTAAAAAATTGTTATCAACGATGAATGCTCAGTGTAAATTTAAACTAATCTATCGAAGTCTAGCTTTGAATAAAAGTGAATTCCCACAGCTTAAATTGTACGTATCAGATTTGGCCTGATTATCCTAATCGGGATTTTTTTTTCCAAATTAGAAATTGCACTTGACAGTTAAAGAGGACAACAGTTTTACCTTCTGATGTGGTTTTTATATGTTACAGGGCAGTACAGATGTTGAAAAGGGATCCTCGACGGAGAAGGGCCAAAAAACAAGGGCCAGTCTTCTTCCTAGGTTGATTGTGAATGGAGCCTTACCAAACCAGGTAGTATGCTCTGTGTTTTTATTGTGAATAACTTGTAGCAGGGTTTCTGGTCAAAGTTATCTACGAATTCCAGTGAAATTAGGTTTGCAACTGCGTACATTTTAAAATTCAATCAAATTAAAACTGTTTCAATACTATCATCTACATAAATTTCAATTTGGTAGACTTATTGAATTTTGAACAAGGGGAAGATATACTGAGGCAATAATTATAGGACAGCATCATTTTAGAATCTTTTCCTTATATTTCTTTTTAATCATATTGATGGAGGTTAGCTGATATTGAAATGGATGAAACTGGGCGGTGGAGAGAAACTAAATTCACATATTTAAACCTTTATCCCAAAATTGTTGGGGTCCATGATGGACTTGACATAGAATAGGTGGCATTTAATTCGTATTTTTCCTGGTTACATAAGAGTTCTGCTTATCTAAGTTGACGATTTTGATATAAAGATCGGTTTCATAATTCTTATCTTAGGCTTGATTTCTGGCAGGGAACTCCTTCAGTAAACGATGAGAAACCCGTATCATCTGGTAAATTCTTAAGCACCACTGGTTAGATCATCAACACTATCATCTGTGTAACTTGATATTTTCAAATATAGCAGGAAATGCGTCAATGAGGACTTGGGGGATTTCATCTATATTTGGGAGCAGGGGATCATCTGGAGAGAAACTGGCTGGAAGCAGGTCTTTAGGTGAGCCGGATCATTCTGATCAGATGCCTTCTAGGATCCAACTGAAAGAGGTAATTATATGGCCTTACAGTGTTTTGGTTCTTTGCATTTATGTTGTTATCCATCTTGTATATGTTTCTGTCATTTTCTAATTTCAACCAGTTTTTCTTCATACTGCACCGATTGATTTCAGCCCCCATCCAGACTAAGGCCGCTTGAAACGACAGAGGATCAAACAGTGGAAATTCTTGTAACCAAGTTACTACTGCAATCATACTATGACATTGTCAGAAAGAACGTTGAAGACCTAGTTCCAAAAGCTATAATGCATTTTCTGGCAAGCTTATTTCCGCTTTGTCTATTCTCTGGATTTAGATTTTAGCTTCCTTTGCGTTTTTGTTTTAACATATCTTTTTATAATGCTTGATGTGATTTAGGTCAACCATGCAAAACGACAACTGTACGAGACTTTCATACAGAAACTCCACAGGTATTTAGTTCGAACATAGTCTTTTCTCAGTTTGTTTAAATATGGACAGTTTTACAGTTTTGAAGATTAACTTCCTTGTTCACAATATATTTTTTACATTTGTTTCCTGTCACGTGAGTGAGTATTAAATTTGTTAATGTAAAGTTTGACGTGAAGGATTATGTTTTCATTCATGAATGCTTTAGATTTAGAATGAATTACCTATGGAATTCTGAGACCGAAGTGAAATTTATAATTTGCTGATATTTTGGAGCTTACCATGGTTTTAAATTTTGATAGCCGTTCCAGATAGCCACGTTGGTAATGTTCTGTTTACTGCTAGTATTAGAAGTTTCTAATTTGGAGTCCAAAAATATCGAATTTAATCAGAAGGAGCCTTTTGCAATATGCAGATAGCTCTCGACACAGAGGACTATTGGCTAAAAAAACTATTGATTTGTAGGTGTGAGAGTCATCAGTTGTCAATCTTTCTGTAGATAAAAGATTATGAATTTGGATGGAGGAAAGTAATGTTTTATTGCAGGTTTTGAGCTTGGTTTTCTGCTGATATCTTATGCAGACAGGACCTCTTTGACATGCTGTTGGAGGAGCAGGACGAGGTTGTTTTGAAAAGGAAGTGTAACGAAGAACTCTTTCAGGTTTTAGATAAAGCCATCCAGGTAATAAAAACAATTTCCGTTCTTCATGTTAAAAAATTGCTAGTATGGTTAATATCTTACCAGCTGCATGTTCCTTCAAGTCGTTTTCCTTGATCTTTCCTTCTTGGAAGGAATTTCCTCCTAAGTTTCTTTTTTGGCGTTTGGCGAACTCATGCTTTAGTTTTATGCCTTTTGTTTTAGATGCTTGAGGAAGTCGAATCTGACGTCTCAACCCGAAGTTCACATTCGAGCTTTGGTAGCGATGATGCGATAACTTGTTCACCAAGGGCTACGGGGATATCAACTCGTCAAAATTTAAGGAACAGAAGTGAGGTGATATCATCTTACTTTCACATCCCTGAGTAATTAAAGAGCTCGAAGAAATAGTTTTTTTTACAAGAGCGCTTATTTCCCAGAAGCTTGTTGGTGCGATGTTCATATAACTGTCAGCGGCAAGATCTACGATACTTTCATACGACAGCAAGATCTAACATTTTTAAGTACCGGATTGTACAGTGTTGCCTTCGGATTTCAATATATGCTGTTCAGCATATGAAGGAACTAATTTTGTAATGGCTTGATAGAGAGGGGAAAAAAAAATAGCACGAGCGGATTATGCGATTTCCCATTTTCATTGAGTAGCATGCTCTTGGATTGCCCTGTATAGTGCATGTTTTCTTTCCCCAATGGTTTGGGAGGAGAGTTTGGGGCTGTTCGTTTTCTTCAAATCAAAGTAACAGGTAACAGACAGTTTCAACAAAAAGAAAGGTAGAATGCATATTGCTATCTTGTTTTGGTCTGTTTAAAGTGGTAGATTAGATTGATTTACATGGTATTTGTTCTCGTATATTTACTTATTTACCATATATAACATATATTTTTAGTAGTCCGTTGGATTAACTTGGAACTTGTTTAATTCATAGTATCAAGTCATAAATTATTATGAGGGGGGATTAATTATAATGAAGATTTAATTATTAAATATAACGATCTAAGTCATTAATTATTGATAGGAAAATATCTCCATAAGATTAGTTCCAGTGTAATTGTTAATAACAATGTTATATTCATTACATTAAAGCGTAAAAATGGCATATTTGATGATGCTCTTTAGGGTGGGGGAGCTTTATGAAAGTTTGTACAAAATTTATGGGCTAAAAGGTTTAAAAAAAAAAAATTTGTTGAGGGGGCTTAAGGAGATTATAAGTAAATTTGTTTTAAAATATGTGGATTAAAAAGAAAATTAGATAACTGAACTTGTTGGATCCAGAACTAACAACTCTAACTTGAGGTGTTCGAATCCATTAATATATATATATATATAGATCCGCGCACTGTGTTTGGGAATCTAATTATTAAATAATAATAATAATAAAAAAACGTTGTCAATTGTCAACAAATGACTATATCTGGTTTCCAATTAACTATACACACACCATCACTTGAAAGTCGAAGTCCTTGGCCTCGAAACAATTAGATAACATTTGATGGTTCACAATCTCCTGTGCGTTCTAATGAAGTTCGTTGTATTCAATGCAATGGCGTAATGACAAGCATAGGCGCCACCGGAGAACAAGGCTGCCGTTACCAACAGAAGCGCCTTCCACTGTCGTCCGGATGCCAGAATTGCCAGCGCCACCAGCACCGCAGCAACAGCAGAGAGGCCATTCTTCCACACTTGGAAAGCCTTGACAACCTCTCTACACCCTTTGCAATGAATGACATGTCGAAAGTATCGGTTCGCCAAGTTGGGAGCATGCACTGTTCCGATCCCTCCCTTAGCCGGAGAAGAGGCGGAAAGATTTGCAAATAATCCAGCCGGGGCATGTTCCACCACAGCTGGCTCTCTGGGTAGTGATATTGTGCTGTGCCCAAAATGATAGGGCATTCCATGGCCGACCTTGTCCATCCATCTCCGGTACTCGGCCACCCAAGTATCCGATGACCTCAAGTTGAGGTAAAGCTCTTTGGTGGGCACTTTTTCTTTCATGAGAACCTCGTTTTGGGAGGAAAGGAATCCCATGTCTTGCTCAAACACTTTGCAAGCATTCTGATGGAAGTACCACTCGGGAAACAACTTTATCAAAGGCGATCTTCTTGTGTTCCCGAACCTCACGATTAGCATGGACTTCCCTTGTCCGCTTGGTCTACAAAGGAACAGGCCAGTGAAGTAATGTCTCTCTCCGTTCTTGTCAACAATTTCCCTGTTGTTTTGGAGGACACACGGTGCTTCAAACCGCAAGAAGTTAAGCAATTCTGGCTCCGATGATCGTCCCCACCAACCAGCAAAACCTCGGTCAGAACGTTCAGTCACTTTAAATCCCAAGGCCTGAGCGTCTTCTCTCTTGGCCGTCCAATCAGTACGGTCATGCGAGATGGGAACATGGGCAGGGTCCATGAGATTCTCCAAAAGTATTGAGTGGTCGTATGGGAGCTCATGGATGGTTGAGATGTCGTTGAATCCGGGTCTCGCAAAGTTCTCGAACCAAGGTATTTTGCTGGGGTTTGGTGGTGTCTTCTGGGACATCCAAACCCAGATAACGCCTTGGGAGTCTCGGACCTCGTATGGCTTGAGACATGCCGACCGAGGAATCTTGGCATCAGCCGGAAGCTATAGATCATATAACAAACATCAGTTTGGATTTTAAAACTTAATGAAAAAAATAAGGTAAATCTCAAACTAAAACGGACCTGAGGGATCTTTACACACTTCCCGTCGCCTTCAAATTGCCAACCATGGTATAGGCATTCCAGCCTTCCATCTACCAACTGGCCTTCTGATAGTTTCGCCAACCTATATAAAACAAATTGTGTGTCATGTTAGTACTTCAAATTTGACATTTGAAAAGCATAATAACAATCTAAGAGTCCGTCTGGGATTCCGTCTCCAGACGATGTTTTATCATCTTTACTTCAAAACTCTTAAATCTACTACTCACCTCTTTTCTTGCCTTTTTTCAAAAAGTTCAAATTTTAAAAGTCGATGGCTTTCTTATTTCAAATTGAAATAAAATGATCCTTGTGTAAAAATGCTCACAACAACTAGATTAACGACATAGATCCTAATTTAAAATTTTACACTATTTTCTATATCACAGTTTCTTTTCAATTCACGCTTCAATCAAATACACATTTCCAAACCAACCTCAAAAACTCCGTCTCTAAGAGTCCCCAAACCGGCCCTAAGCCATGGAATTAGACATCAATTGGTGGTTCATAAAGGGTGCTTGTACTTTGCAATTTTTGTTCTTTTTATTGGTGTGTCGTTGAAAGTAATTCTTTTTGTAGTTGCAGCGTTGTCCAGTAAAAATAAATCCATAACATTTTTTATGTTAAGATCTAGACTTTGAATCTCCCACCCCGGTTCATCTACATAAGATTTGATCTCAATCCTTTAATATAACAACAAGTAATCATAAGTTCAAACGTATAATTCAGACAGTAAATCTTAATTTTTGCCAAATAAAACGTCGTAGAAAAAAGTGAGTCAGCTAAGAACTTCACAATTTTAACTCTACCATACAGACAGACGTTACCTGTGGGGGCAGCGATCTTCGTGACAGCGCAACTCGCCAGCGCCGTCACGGTACAAGACGAGCTGCTTATCAAAGACAGTGAGACCCAAGGGGGCGTCGTCGGGGAGGCTCTTGGTGAGGTAGAGAGGGTACCACTCCTCCGTCCAATCATAGTCCGCCACAACCTTCTCCCTCCTCCGCTCTTCCTCGGCGGTGGGACCCACAAAAACCTTGTTGTGATCATCGGAGGTGGCTACGATGTCCGCCAACGCACTGCACCGAGTGTGGTTCACCCTTTTGAGTGATAATGGTTCGAAAAATGTGAGAGAGGAGAGAGGTTTGGTTGTTGGGGGAGGGGACGAAGAAGGTTTGGGAGTTGGGAAGAGGAGAGCGGAAGAGATGAGGGAGGTGGAGAGAGCCATAATAATAATAAGTGGTTGTTGGGATATAGAGAAGAATTGGGGTTGGACAGAGGGTAAAATGAAGCCATGTTGTTTGGAAGAAAGGACTGTTTGGAAAGTCGGAGAAGGGAGGTGTATACTGTTCAAAAATTTCCATGGTCAATCATTGCTTGTTGCTTTGTCCTGCCTCTCCTGGCCACACGTTCTTCACTTACTTACTCTCACGACATTACCTCTCTCCTTTTCTTTTGTCTTTTCCCCCACCTTAATCCGTCCTTGACCACTACATTTCTAAGTTTTTTACATCTAGCACGTACTATATGATTACTGGTTGTTGAAAAAATATCGAAATTCTTTTACCAAACTCTAAAAAAATCTTATACGAAATTCTTTTTAATCTGCTTAAAAACCCAGAATAAAATCCTCCTATGATATATTTTACATCATGTGGATTGGATGGCATAATTATGTTGTGAGGATGAGACATATTTTTGTTATTTTCAATTTCACTTTCGTTCAATGTTTTTGGTTCACTTTTCGAACGTAAGTACGCAATCATGTATTCCCAACACAAAATGTAGTAATAAAGCCGTTTATAAGTCTTATCATATTCTTCTTATGGTCGATTTGCCACGTGAAACTATATTTGTTCTTTTTTGTGTGAATAAAAGAAAATAGTAAGAGACCAGAAGTCTTAAATACAAGTTCATATCTTCAGCGGAAATGCATTGGAAGAAAAATAAATTTAAACGACATGTCGTTTTCTCAACAAATGGTTTTTTCGCTTCTACCGAACAAAGAAACTGTAGACGCCAAACGCTCTGCCCTTAAGCATAGAATGTTTAACGCATGTCGTTTTCTGAAAAAGCTTTTTACCTTCAACGACAAGAAACTGTAGATGCAACAACAATGTTTACAACCAAACCGACATGTTTTCTTAAACGGCAGAAACCCTTTTTTTTTTTTTCTTTTTCCTTCTGAAATCGACAGAAATCCTTTAGAAACCCGTGCATGGTTTGATTCGATAAACCACGGGAATATTCACGATTGCATTATCGTTAATATTGAGATGAAACGACAGTAATATTTATCTGGTTTTTATTTTATTTTATTTTATTTTATTTTATTTTTTAACAAAGAGCGTTTTTGCGCCGAGGCGAGAGCAAAACTCTGAACAATTAAAACTACGCGTCGTTTAGCATGAGCGACATGTTTTTCCCACGGAAAAGTACCAATATAGACACTGTCGACTCCAGCTTTCTTCTTCTCCGACACCGATTTGATTTTTGGGGTTTCGCATTTACAGGACCGCCATGAAAATAGCAGTCGAAGGTTGTATGCATGGCGACCTCGACAACGTCTACAGAACCCTCCAGTACTACGAAAGTCGTCACGACACCAAAATCGACCTCCTCCTCTGTTGTGGCGATTTTCAGGTACCCATTTATTTGCTTTCAATCTTCGACTTCTTTTCTTTTTAGACCTAATTTTTGGGTTCGGAAGTCACTAATATGATTTTTGGTAATTAGGCCGTGAGGAATGAGAAGGATTTGGAGAGCTTAAACGTTCCGCCGAAATACCGGTCCATGAACTCATTCTGGAAGTACTATTCCGGCGAAGAAGTCGCTCCCTATCCCACCATTTTCATCGGAGGAAATCACGAAGCTTCCAATTACCTGTGGGAACTGTGAGTGTTAATATATATACGTTTACTTCCAATTACCCGTTGGATTTTTAGAGCATTTGTATGAAGTAAGTGTTAATATATGTGTATATGTATACTTTCAATTTCCTTAGTTGTTTGGTTTTTTTTTTTTTTTTTTTTTTTTTTTTTTTTTTTTTTTTTTCAAAAAAGATTGGATTTTTAGTGCATTTGTATGAAGTAAGAAGCATACTATGTTTGTTCTATTATTTATAAAGCATTTCATTGAATTCTGTTGTTTAGACACTGGGTTTAGGATGTGAACTGTGAGCATTAATATATATATATATATATATACATATAAAATATGTAGATATATATGTACATACATTTATATAATTTCGTTAGTTGTTTGTTTTTCAAAAAAGATTGGATTTTTAATGAATTTGTATGACGTAAGGAGCGTTTTATGTTTATTTCATTATTTATAAAGCATTTCAGAAAGATTCCATTGCTTGAATTGTGTTGTTCATACACTGGATTGAGGTTGTTCACAGTGTGGGGGTGGATTTTTTGTAGGTACTATGGAGGATGGGCAGCGCCTAATATTTACTTCTTGGGATTTTCTGGGGTTGTCAAGTTTGGGAATCTTCGCATTGGTGGACTGTCTGGGATTTATAATGCTCGCAATTATCATTTGGGTTTGTTCTAAGTTCTTTATTCGCATCTTACTTGAACTCGGTATAGTTTTAGAGCAGGCACCCAAAAACTTCTTGTCACTGTTAGAGATCAAAGCCGTAATCGTTAGTTAGCCTAATGAGACGAATGAAACACGAAGGATTTGTTATGGTTCACTCTCGATGTGAGAATTACTTTCACTTTTAGCTGTTTTAGAATTTCACCATGATGAAAAGAAAGATAAATAAGAGAATCACATACCTCAGGCTCAATAGTTACTTTTTGGATGGGCATGTTGCTTTGTTTCTGTCACTATTTTGCTCTCAATTTTTATCTTAATGGTTTGACTTCACGTTTGTATCCGAATGAACCAATATTGGGTGATTAATTTTTAAGCTAAAGTTACCATGTTGGCTATGATCCCAATGCATAGTATTTTGGTCGTGCAGTTTTCCTTTGTTGACTCAAGATGAGTTTGTTTTTCTTTTCTGAGCAGGACACTTCGAGAGGCCTCCATATAATGAGAGCACTATCAGGTCTATATATCATGTTCGAGAATATGATGTCCAGAAACTCATGCAAGTTGAGGAACCGATAGATATATTCCTTTCACATGATTGGCCTCTTGGAATTACTGACTGTGGAAACTGGAAGCAACTTGTTAGATTCAAGCCATACTTTGAGAAGGAGGTAAGATTGTATGTTAACCACTTAACAAAGTTCGAAAGTATATACCTTGCAGAAAATGACCCAAACTTATTGGTGTTTCCTTTGCATTTCCCGGTTCTGATGCATCTTATGCCTGTTAGCTGAATCTGGGATTAATAGTATAATTTCAGTTGATTTTTTTTTAAAATGAAAATTTAGAAGAAAGCTCGTTATATCTTACACACAATTGGTTAATAGAAAGATATTGTCAATCCATTCGTAGTTGATAACTTCAAATTATGCTTATTGAAGCTTGAATTTCTTCTCGGTTTTGTTGTTGTTTGGGTTTCCCCATTTAGTTTAATTGGTCGCGTCAAAATAATAAATTGTTAGTCCTGGTTGGGATGTTGTCCAGATTCAGGAAAGAACTCTTGGAAGTAAAGCTGCTGCAGAACTGCTGGAAAAGTTAAGACCACCTTATTGGTTTTCAGCCCATCTACATTGCAAATTTGCTGCTCGTGTTCAACACGGGGAAGGTGGTCCCGTGACAAATTTTCTTGCTCTGGATAAGTGCCTTCCCGGGCATAAATTTTTACAGGTACGTGATGTGATGTCACTGTATTAAGTTGGTCTCTTTGTAGTTTTTAGTCACTGCTGATATCTAACATCTGTTTGTGATATTGACTGGTGCTTTAAGATCCTTGAAATTGAATCAGCACCAGGACCTTATGAGATTCAGTTTGATGAAGAGTGGCTAGCTATAACGCGGAGGTTCAACTCTATCTTCCCTCCGACCAGGGAAAGGGCAAACTTTAGGTGTGTATATATCGAACATACTTAGGTGAACCCCCAAACCTTGGGGTGTCCGTTGAATTTCTTTGGGTTCTAACGTTCACTAACTCTGGTTTTTTAGGAGTTTACATCTTGATATGAAAGATTGTCGCCAGTGGGTCAGGACCAAGCTACTAGAAAAAGGAGCTAAACCTTTTGATTTTTCAAGGACGGTTCCGTGTTATGATCCCTCTAAATCTGCCTCCAATAGCTCATATCAAGGTATTTTTAATTACCCTAGTCATTTTAGTATCATTCTCTTGTTGTCAGTAACAATACAAGAAATCTTTTTTTTTTTTTTTCCCCCCCCCCTCCAATCTTGTGGTAAAGAAACATTATAGTAGTTCAAACTTCATTGTGCAGGTTACACTAGGAATCCTCAAACAGAGTCTTTGTTGCAGTTTCTAGGACTTCCTTATCTCCTCGATAACATGTCAGAATCCTCAGAAGTATCAAACAACCCTGTTTCATCGACCAATAGAGGTAAAAAGTTGCTTTCCTTTCGCGGTAGTTTTTAACTAGTCCCTGTAACGTTGGGACTAAAAGAGCTTAGGAAAGGAACTACTTCATGGACAATCGGCTATAAGAATATAAGGATCCTTTGTGTTATAGTCCGGTTGATATATTCTTGAATGAGAAACCTGGTCACTATTTTTTTCATCTCTCGTTTTCTATCTTTACAAGGATGGTTTCCTGAAGCTAATTACATAAATGTCCATCCATAGGCTCCTTTGATCATAACAGCGAAGACATTCCCCTTGATGATGAGGATGACTCGGAAGAAGTTGCGGAAGATGATGTGTAAAGTGAAGTTGAAAAGGTGTGAAGCTTCATGGTAACATGTTCTGCGCAACTTAATTATGGAGGCATTTACATAGTTGGTGAATAATCACGTTTGTATTTTCTAGTCCAATTTTATATAATGAAACTAGTTATACATGTGTACTTGTGCAACTTGCCCCTTGGAATGGTCCTCTTTTCCAACTCGCCCTGTTTCATTTTTCTCACCCCATTTGTTATAAAATGCCTGTTAATTAGAGAGCCTTATTGCCAGGTGTCCCTCGGATAATACCAAATCTGATTACTTAGTAGGACTGTAGGAGGTTAAAGAAATGGCGTTTAACGGAGATATTTGCTGACTTTGTTTATCTGTCACAAATGTCAGATGGGGCTGTACATTATTGAAGCCTATAAAATTTGATTTGGAGAGCAAAACCATGTGGCGCATGTGGCGAGCGTTGTGGTAAGCCGTTTTGAAAAGGCAACCTTAATGCACAGAGGCATGGTCGGTAATATGGTCATCAGGCGAAAGCTGTGTTGTAACTGGAGCCACCCCGCCATCACTACTGTACTACCACCCACTCTGCGTATGTCTGACTTGTCCATGGCCATTTAAGAGAGCCATTTTTCGGCACAACTGTCCACGCCGACCATGTGCCGACAAATGCATGTCAAAAACCTTATGATTAGCTGTTCATAAATTCTTGACGTAGAGCTTTAAGCAAAGCCATGATTAATGTAGAGATTTGAAGGATAGAGTAGGACCGCGAACAGTAAGGTCAGCTAGGTAGATCCCGCTATGCGCAACCTCTGTTGTTGGAAGTTTCTCTGGGTTAATTTTTGTATTCGCTTTGTAATATGATGAGTTGGTTCTCTTGTTTTCCTTTTTATTCAATCAGCCAACTCGAGCTTGGCTGTTTTACGGAGTTGGCACAAAGACAACGATAATCTCAGTTGGATAAAGAACGAATTCTGGTGTTTAAAATCATAGCCAATTTGCAATTAGATTGTTTCAAGAGTAAACAACGATAATTCGACGCCTTACTCGAGATCAAAATCTGATAATGATGTTCGATAAAGATGATGAAAGGGGTCGAAATATTCTCAAGCACAGCTTCATTTAATAGAGTCTAACTTTCTCTATCTCTCCCTTTCACATACAAAAAAACACACAAAGACTCTTAGTTTAATGTGTTAATCTAGTAGACCCCATCTACTTTCTGACATCAACTAACCTTATAAATGCATAATTAAATTGCCCAGCTGTACTCCCCCGCTCTCAGATAGCTCCAATTGAATAAATTCATGAGGCAGAAACTAGAAGCGTATTTATCATTTGTCCTAACCCCACTTCTTCTCCATGGTCATTAAGCTTCTAAAAGTATTCTCAGCCCTCTCATGGAGGAAAGATCAACAGTTTTCACTTCCACATCACCTGTTCTTTACCACTATAGTCTCATTATCATTGTCATTCTTGTTTCGGTTTCTCCTTCTAGTGCACAACTCTCTTTCGGGTTCTATTCAGCTGCATGTCCTACTGCTGAGTTTATGGTCAGAAACGCTGTGAGATCAGCTTCTTCCCAAGACCCAACCATCCCTGGGAAGCTCCTCCGCTTGGTTTTCCATGACTGCTTTGTGGAGGTAACAAACTTAACAATCACCCTTAGTCCTTTGGACGTC
>JAFMPE010174262.1:0-18503 GCA_024759925.1 Ficus religiosa
TTTTTTTTTTTGGGCCAAGATGACCCTAAACTCCTAGTTTGTGTAATCACTTTCGCAAAACCACAAAAATATGGAAACCTCCTCTAAGAAGGCTTTGAAATTTATACCACTGCTTTACTAGGAAGTTTTCAAACTTTTTTCTTGGTATGAAACATTTGATAAGCATTTTTCTTCAACTGGTAGTAGAGGCGTATCCATGTTAATATTCTCCACATTTTCTTGTCCTTTGCTCTTGTTCTTCTTCTTCCTAACTTTCTTTTCTTCAGATTGGTTTCTGTTTCCGCGGAAAATCCAAAGGAATAATTTTGTAAACAATTCAAAATGAAAAGATGCTGCAAAAAGAATAGAATCCTACTAATTGATTATTAGATTATAGATTAACTCAACTCAAAGGTAAACAGTTTAAAAATGACTTGTTGATGAAAGCTATGTTTGGTTGTCAAGAAAAATGAAATGATAAAGAATAGATTATAGAAGAATGAGCCTTTAGTTTCCAAGAAAATGAAATTGAAAACTTACTCCCAGAAAGCCATTTTCCTTCTCAGAATGATACGATAGTGAAAACCATAAACCACAAAACTAAACTAATGATCTCATATTTTTGTGAAGTACCACTCTAAGCACTAAACATATAAAAAATGTTTCAGAAGTCAAAATACAAACCCACCACCCAGTCTTAAATTTATGATTTAGCTTTGATTTGTTTCCGTTTAGTTTTCTTATAATTTCCTCAAATATTGAAATATCCTTACTCTATGTCTCCTCGAATGTGCATTGCATTATATTTATTTATGTATATATGGATTTCCCTCCCTCTATGCCTATAATCATGGGAAGAAAACGAGGGGGAAAATTGTGATCCGAATTCCAAAGGCTTTTCTATGGCTTTGTTGAGGAGCGTTTGGCCGTTTGCAGGGCAGTAAAGGAATGAGAGCCTATATGTCAGAAAAGCAGTTGAGTGATATAAATTTAGAGACCATTGCACTAACATGACATAAAAAATGAACACGCAACCAATATGACACAAAATTAAATTAAAGCTAACTAAAATTTGCGTCATGTTCATCAAAAGTTTAGAATTTGTATCACGTTAGTCAATACATGAAAAATTTATGAGTATTTTGGTAAATTTCCCCATATTAATATATATACATTGTATGCTAATGCTACGTAGAATTATTGTTAGAGGTGTGAACACCAAGGCAAGTCATTAGTCATTTCCAATTATATTCCTAACTTTTGGTTTTCTTTTCCCTCTTTAAATAAAAAGAATTATCAGTTTTAAAGACAGACTTGATATTTTGAAAGACCAAACGACCCTAATTTTTTGGCCTTAGAACTGCACCTATTGAGCAAATATTAATATTAATATTAATAATATTATTGTTGTTGTTGTTGTGGAATGATGTGTTTTTGTTTGTTTGCTTGTTTGTTTGATTGTTTTTTTGTTTTTTTGTTTTATTTTGTTTTATTTTTTATGGCAATGGGCATAACGCAACATCAATCCAAATTATCCAGCACTTGTTCAATTTGTTTTTCACTAAAAATAATCCACCAAAAGCAAATTTTGAAAGGTTGAGTGAATTATGTAGGAGAACCCTGAATTTTTAAATTTGTGACAATTAGGACCCCTCAACTAATTTAATTAGTAAAAATCTCCCTGACATTTATTTTTAATGGCAACACTAATCCAATCTGTAAAATCCATTAAATGTTTGATAGAAATGTTTTATTCGAGCGAGAAAAAAAAATAATAATAAACACAGAAAAAGAGAACCCAAAGGTTTTTTAAGTTTTCTATTATGAAGCTACAAAAACATTATACTGAAATTTATGTTGTCTAATTGAAATTGTGAGATTAGTAGATTTATTTAAAGAGCTTTTTGAAAAAGCGTTACTATTAGGCTCTGGAGCAAAGTGGCTTTGAACAATTCCATATTCCAAATGTACATAAAGACAAAGGTTTAATTACAAAAATCCAACATGTACTGCCTTAAAACCAAAGCCAGGATCTACAAGGTACTAGTTTTAGGCAAAATCAACCTCTTGAATCCTACGAGAGAAAGCTGAACAAGAGCAGAGAAAACCAAAGTTTCAACGCATCAGACACGAACAAGGCCCCGGTTATTTTGAGGGAAAACCGAAGAAAAGTGTCGAAAACATCTATTCCAGAACATAAAGTGATCAACTATGAGCATGAGTTTTAGCCATCATATGCCCCTGCGTCCCATTAACAGTTCAAAACTTGCAAAACGAAAGGAAAAAAAGAAAACTACAACAAAGGTAACATAAGAATTTTCCTGGAATTTCCATCTTTTAAGGCATAAAAATAAAATTAAGCGAAAAAAGAAAAACCAAGAAAAAGGGGGGGGAAAACTTAATGGAGAATGCCAATTCTTCCAGTCAATTTCCTGCTTTTGATTTAGTAATATAACCCAAAAAAATAAAATCAGGCATTACGTAATAACATTCTCACTTTCCACCCAAGGATGGGAAGTGTCCAAGCTCTTCGATCGATGGGGGCAGGCACATTGCCCTCATAGTTTCCACCATAGCCGCCTCTTGAACAACGACCACGGCCCCGGCCCCGGCCCCTACCACCCCTTGGCAGGTTTTAAGAACTCATTGATGCTGACAGACTGGGGCAACACACAATAGGAAAAACACAGTTTAATGGAATGCAACCAAGATCATGGAATATATAACTAAGGATGTTGAAAAGAAATATGGTAGGAAGTTCATGGCAAATGCCAAAGAGGAGACGGACATCTTTATTGGATAGCAGACAGGAGATGCAAACAATAATTTGCGAAGAAACATTATGGCATGATTTAAGCATGATTTAATTAAAGGGATCTACTTAAATCATGCAAAGCGAACAAACTTGGAAGTTACAGTTCAGATCATCACAGATAGCTGTGCATAACGTGCTAGCAATCGAGGAAAGCGTCCTAAATTATTTCAGATCAGACCTTTGCACAATTGCTATAGGGTGTTTATACACATCACATGATCTACCAAATCTCAGAATCACAAAGTAGTCAAATTCTGAGAAGACGAAAATACCAGGGAAGAAAAATAGAATATCATATTCTTAAAGTCTTTCAATGGCGCATGTTGTGCTGGTGCAGATTTTCCACACAAGTCCCACCTGATGCAACCTAGAAAATCGAACACACTGGAAATACCAGTTGGTTTTAAAACTGAAACCAACTTCTCATGCCAGTTGGACATGAACCCCTCAAACCACCCAATCCGACCAAACTGAAGCACACCACTACTAGTGCATTGCATGTAAGATTGGTAATACTATATCCTCGACGTGTTGCTCATGCAAAAAATCACTACCCCATCTCACTCTAGCCACAGTAATAAGACTATCACATGGCCGATGCTATAGCTAAACAATATGCACATGCGCACAAAATGGGAAAAAAAAAAAAAAAAAAAAAAAAAAAAGAAAACTACCATGTAATGACATCAATCTTTGTGTTTTTGGCTCTAACCACCATACACAAAAAAAATGGCTACACCATTCACCAACAAAATGGAAAATCAAAGGACTGAAACCTTTCGAAAGATTGAAGCTTCGAAGTGCAGAACCTACTTGCAAGAGAACAATACTACCAGCCTAAGATGGAGCCCGGCACCACAAGAAATGAAGGTGACCTTGACAGGTGAGGGAGGGGCCACAAGTGAGATCCACCTCTTTTTCATAGGATGGCTAGCTCGTAGCATTTTTCTAGACACTGGGGGTGTTTACCATCCCGTATTTGAGCAATAAAAACAGGGGAGGGAAAAGAAGGAATGTAGCAGGTAAAACTAGGGGTAGCAATTAGGAGACAGTATAACTCCGTTGAGTTCCTTCCACATAACTGGAGGTGGCAATCAAGAACTGAAAACACATGTACAATTAAAATACAGAGAATAGAAAGTAAAACCTTCTTGGCCTTTTCTTCCTTTTCAGCAGCCTCTTCCTTCCGATCCTTATCAGAGCCCTAGATAGAAGAAGAATTCACAGTTACCAAATCGAAATCAGGTATCATAAAATTCGAAGTTTGATACTTCTAAAGTAGGCCGAGGACTTCACCAATTTAATAAAAACGTCATCATTGGCTTTCTTGCTTGAGAGCGGTTGCATGGATGCAAAAGCTTTAACATCAACCTTCCTCTCCTCGGTCTTTAAGTGCATGCAGTGCCTTCCACTTTCCCTCCAGAACTTTTTCATACTCCTCCAGTGTCATCTCCTATTGAGCAGCCAAAAAATAAAGATAGGTTAGCACATGAATGAAGGTAAATGAGGTGCTATGATTTGACAAGAGGCAATCAGCATATAAGAAAATTCAGTTTTTAATGATAAATCCACTGTCAACTTTATAAGAACTCCACAAAATTTTATCCACTCCTCCAACAGGACTCTACTGTATCTAATCCGAGTTAGTAAGATTGTAATGTTCGTCTACTTCTACTATGAATGGGATAATTTATCTCGACTACTTGTCTTCCTCAACGTTAAAAAAAGAAAAGGAAAAACACTTTCTACATAACAATTCAACCATTTTATTATTTACAATTGCTTATCAAATTCATGAATTAGAAAGAAAAACCTTTAATAATGGCAGTGATAACAAAAATGAATTCCCAGACAAGGAGAGAGATCCAGATAACACAAATGTCTAAGACTAGGAATAGAATTTACCTTATCCTCAGGTTCCTTTTCTTCAGCTCCACTAGCAGGGGACTCCTTGTTGCCATCTGCTGCCCCTTCTTCACCTGCAGGATTCTCATCACCCACGTTCTTCCCAGTCTCGTTGGTAGCTTCCTCAGTCACTCTTGAGTAAGAAAAAAATTGTGACAAATTAGAAAAATAAAGAGCAAAAGGATAGTTAAACTCATTAGGAAAATGGGTAGTTAAGGAGCAAATCCATCAGACTCTGTTCCTCAGTTCCCACGGCCAGCCCCTTCACGTTTGATTTCATTTCTGCACATAGGAAAATTCAGATTTAACACCTAAAAGTCTATAACCAACAAAAGTAAATTGCCTATATGCATGGACATTATTCACGCACGCCCAATTCCACTACGGCGTTCATATGGCCTGCGAGGACGTTCTCCATCACCAATTTTCCCATTACTAAATTCTCCATGACGACCACCTCCTAAAGGACCACAAGGCCCACCATACCCACGCCCGTCCGACGATTTCCCAGACTCTCCTTCCTCAAGGGCACCCTTACCAGCAGGAATATTCTCATTGTTGGAAAAACCCTGACTAAATCCACTGCTCTCGCGGCCCCGGCCATATCCACGACCACATCCACCTCCACCTCGACCAGCTTCATTCTTGGTCTCTCTCACTGCACAACAGATGAAACAACAAACACGTAAAAGTTCCAGGAAATATACAATCTGAGAAACAGCCAATACTCATACACGTAGACATCTTTTTTCCCTCTAAGATATCAAATACTTGATCCTGAGATTCAACAAATATTGTCTTCATCAGTCGAGTAGAAAAATATCTTGAACTGAAATTTGAAAATACAATTAAAAAAATATAAATTAATATGTGTATGCATAAGGATTCTCATAATAGATTGCAAGCAAACAATATTAAACAGTTCTACGGAAAAGGTCAAGTAGTCAACATAAACACTCGTTTGCTAGCACGTCGAAAAGACTGGAAAACAGTACACTTTTAAAACTACTTTCTATACTTCATCGTCTCATGAAAGAAACGACAAAAAACACTACACATTTAAATTTGTCTTCTCTTTGGTTTCATATTAAAATATCTTCAAATGCATAGCAAAACAAAATACCAGAGACTGGTAATATAAAAAAAAATCTCACACTAGAGCCATTTAGAAAAAAGAACGATGGCGAAATCGGTTCATTTATTGTCAAAATTGAAAGATACAACTCTGGAAGCTTAAGCACATAGGACAAGTAAGTACAAACCTCACCTACAGCATGGAACAAAATGTTTTTCTTTGTTGATGCTCTATGTTTGCTATGACTTGATTTGATGATGTGATGAGTATATAAATTATACGTATTGCTTTGATTAAGTATTTGATGTACATAATTTTTCTTGTATTGACATGATTAGCATATCTCACAGATATTTATGCCATAATGATATGTGCATAGTGACATGTAAATTTACACATTGTCACAATTAATAAGAATGATGCAAATAAAAGATAGGATTAAGTGTCGTACCAACCTCCAATTAGTGAGAGGATATGATAAGAACGAAAGTTATAAGATATGACCTTAGAGGCTGTTGGAGGGTCGCTCCCCTAACTCCTTATTGGTTGCGTGCATATGGGTACGACATAGGGGCCCTTAAGTAGATAAAACATGTATATAATGAAGCATCAATGAACACGCATTATCACATACATTTTGAACATTCTTGATGTTACGTGTGATGATATGATTTTATGAAAATGTTTTGTGAGAAACTGATTGTACTTGCTGAGCGCAAGCTCACACGTGTGTGTTTGTACTGTAGGTAATGCGGGTAAGCAGCATGTTACTTAAATATTTCATAGACTGGTAAAGCTGTGCGGAGGCGATGAAGGAATGGAATGGGATACCACCATGAATTTAATTTTCGCATTTAGACTTCCTAAATTATTTTGTAACGACTATATTTATAGTTATATTACAATATTTTGGTACTACTAAATTAGTATGAGTATTTTAAGAAAAAAAGACTTTAGACTCTTTCATTTTAATCAATATGAAGTTATAGCTTTTTCAATATTATCTAAATACGAATTTGAATATAATAGTTATTTGCTAGAGGTTTTTAATTTCCTCAGTTAAAAATTTTAGTGATTCTAACTTTTGTAGAACAAATATGATTTTTTTAAAAAATTTATGTATTTTTTTTAACAGAACATAAATAAGTGTTAAGACTAAATTAAATAAGAATAAGTAAGTTAGTTAACGATCCGAAAAGTAGGGTCATTACAGCCACCACCGTCCGCCCCTCACCCAGAGGCTCGTCGTCCCCTGCAAAAGCCCAACTGGCATTGAAGCTAAACAACAATCTCGTCCAAAATCCCAGAGGCTCGCTGTCGACATGATCTCTATTGCCATTCGCAGTGCCGTCTACCGCCCACAATCTCGCCAGAAACCTGCAAGCCAGCAACAAATTCTTTTATTTTTAAGTAAACAATAAATAAGCGTACCTATATTTCAAGATGGCGAATAAGATTTTAGTGGGTCCCATACAATATAAGGAATGAAGAAAGGGAATAACAATCCTTACATCCCCTTGGTATTGATTTATTATTAAAAGGAATACATATCAAATTTACTTATATACTCTTAATAAGTTTGCATGTGCTATTGTTTTTTTTTATTATGTAAAAAGATATTTTAGTAATTACATTAATAAGATTAACATTACTAATGTTAGTAAAAACTACAAAGAGAATTGAATTGTTTCCTTTACATCATCCAATAGGTAAGTAAACATTAAAAAGAAAATTAATGATCATCGTTCCTATTCCATTACTTTACTTTTCAGTCTCATTACCTATAACTTTATCTTTTATATGTTCATAGATAAAACACTCATTATGGATGTTCATAGTGAATGTTAAGTCTCATGGCACTTAATTATATCACTGGACAAAGTTGATCGTTTATCATTATTAGCTTCTTATAAAAATATCTATGTATTCTTAAGGTGCATCTTTGTTTCCTGATCGTGGCACCAACTAAAATTAACAATGGTATTTAATTGATTAATAAGTTTAATCAATCAATAACTGGTTGTTGGAGTTTGGAGTGCATAGGTCGACTTCATCCTCATGCTAACTCTATAATATTTATGGATAAAACAAAAAATATATTCTCAGATAATTAATTAGCCATCATTTCTTAGAGATATCGCTGTAAAATTGGTCATCGACAATATAATTCTGTTATGTTGAAAAACGTTTACTAGGTATCTAGGACATCTGGAGGGCAATTTTAATAACACATTGATAATTAATAAAACAAAAGAATATTCTCAGTTAATTAATTGGTCATCATGTCCTAGAGATATCATTGAAAAATTGGTCATCGACAGTGTAATTCTATACTGTTGAAAAACGCTTACTAGGTGTCTAGGACATCTAAAGTGCAATTTTCATATAATAAATTTAATATCTGTTCGAGATAATATTTATTTCGTTTTACAAAATAAATAATGCATAGTACTTATTTAGGCGAAAATTAATAATGAAAATATGAAAAATATATTTTGTTATTTGGAATAAATAAATTTCAGTTTTTTAGTTAATGACAATCAATTGGAAAACAATTGCAAAAAATTAGACTACTAAAGAACTCGTGGCACCTCCCTATGACATGTGTCATGTGCACTCCTCCAAAGGTTGGGAGGCGCGCCCACGAGCTCCCCTGGATGGGAGTGGGGGCGATTTCTTCATTCTCATGCAAGTTAGAATAGATTGTGGTTGTAATGGTTGCAAAACACTATACTTTGGTTTTAACCCAAAAAAATTAAAAAAAAACACTATACTTTGGTAAGCAAAATAGATTATATATAGACGTGGCTGCTTACAAGACAAAAGCAACCTTCTATCTGGCCTCTGTACCAATAGTAGAGTGGCTTGCCACATAATAGCAAGGGTGTGATTTTACACCCCTATAGAGACTTGGACCTAGTGTCATATAGAGACCCAAATAAGTTGTATTTTAGGCCAGATTCTTTTCGGCCTATACCCATGATTCCTAATCTGTCTACTTTAGAGATAAGGACTCTTTCAACCATTAAGAATAGGAATGAAAAACTAAAAGCTGAGAATTTTATAGGTGCACACACACCACTTGATCTAAGGAGAAGAATTGCATAAAAAGCCTTTGGTTAAGAGGCCTTAGAGGATACACCAGCTTAGGAGAATCGTTTGTGTATGAAAGACGGAAGAAGCCACATAAGTAAATATTATCCATAGGTAATTAATTATTCTAACCAATTATTTTTATAAAATAAATTTGGGAGATACCGATTTATGGTGAAAATTTTTTAAATTCCGCTAGTTAAATCAAAACACTACAAATAAAAAAGGATTTTTATTCAAAAAGGGCACAAAGCTACAATTGGAGGCTTATGTTGAAGCATATCATGCACAATCGGTTGTTGATCGTAGGTCTACTACAGGTTATTGGACTTCTCTTGGAGAGAACTTGTTAACTTTGAGTTGTTGCAAGATCTAGTGCAGAAGCAGTTGGACAATGGCATGATCAGCGGACCATATGTATTCACTGAAGGTCAATTAGCCGATTTCTTAACAGAAGGATTATTCACCAACTTAAGTGAACAGTGGAAAATTTCCATTTTCTATATAAGTAGACGATGTACATATATATCATCTACACTACTGGTAAGTGGCAGGGGCAAAGCTTTATAGGACGCCAACGAGTGGGGACGGCCACCCCCATTGACCTCCTGAAAATTAAATTTGAAACCTTACAAATTTATTGACTTCTTTATCTTTCTCCTTTATTTTTGTTTATATATTTTTTTTATATCTATATTTACTCTTTTAACTCATGAGCTATTGCAGTGTGCTTTTTTTTTTTTTTTTTTAAATTTCTTATTGATATATATTAATGAAAACTTTTTTGATATGATATCCCTATTAACAGTGAACATTTTTTAATATTAGAATTGTTCAAAATAACATCAAATAAAGAAGCATATAAAGCAAACGACTTTTGTAAAAAATATGCCATTTTATTGAACCCTATTATCTTATATTTTTCCATATCTTATTATAAATTCTCAAAATATATGACAATTTATGAAAAAATAATGTTTTTTTTTTCTCATTTTTAATGGTATTTATTCGAAAAAAGAAATGAAAAAAAAAAAAAAAAAAAAGAAGAAGAAGAAAAAAATAAAACAAGGGAGAAAGTAACATACCCCCTCACGAAAGTGGACGGCTGGTTGTGTCGCTGGTGGCATCTGATTTGTAGGGTAGTTTGCAATTCTTTATTTATCTGCTACACTACATATTTATAGAGCTGGCTTTTATCACGTCAATGAAGTACAAATTCATTTTTCTCCACAAATCGTATGATTGATTTACAATTATAATAGCCAAATCCTACCACTTATACAAGGCAGTCCCCTCGGTTTTGTTACACAACAACTGATGGAGAAAATTAAAAAATAAAAAATAAATAAAGGAAGATATCTAGATCATGACTTCTATCACTACCATGGTCATGGTTGGTTCCATGGCCTTCATTTTTATTATTTTCAGTCTAGAAGACACTTTTTTTTTCCCCGATTACAACATCACGAGGACAAAGGGAAAAAAAACAATATATAGGTTATCAACACAAGAATGATACAGAGATACAACTGGATATTATCTATGCTTACTCGAATGCTTTAAATCTTCAAGTTGAGCTTTCAAAAGAGCATGTTCATGCTGCATCCTCTCCAGCTGAGCCTCAACCATGTACATTTCATCTTTAAGGTGGTGAACCCGCTTTTCCAGCCAAACCATGGCTTCAGACGATCTTCCACCAACTCCGTTTCCCCTGCTCATCATGTAGTCTGCTGGAGAGTGTACATGGATGTGTTGGGGTCTCGCTAGAAGCGCGAGTATACTCAACTGCAAAAAATGGAATATTTGGCTTATGTCGTAATGTGTAATTGAGCAGCCACAAAGCGTACACATCACAGTGGAGAGGCACAATATTTGGACTAGTTTAATACCGTACTCACAATAAATAAAAAGAAAGGAACCTATATTAACATGAATGGAACAGCATGGTGATGGTAGATCAAAGTGTTGCCGTGTGTGTGTGCGCGTGTAAAGAAGACTAGAACCACCGACCAACAGGGTCTTCCCAGGTTCACATAACCTGTTATGCAAAACATGGAAACTCTCGAAAAAGTTCTGAAAATAGAAACAGCTCATACAAAACAAGATTCTTAATGAAACACTCAATCAAAGCCACTTTTGGGCTTGCAAATTGCAAGTACCAGATACTCAACGAGAACGTTTATCAATTTTATACTAGTCTTTATTAATTTAGTTCACCTTGAAAAACAAAGAAACACAACATTCTGGATCATATTGAAACACCATACCTGCATTAAGAGAATCACAAAAAAAATGATAGCCACGGCCAGGGAAAGATTGCCTTGACTCTTCAGAGATGAACAGGATTTTATCATGAATTCTCTGAACCATGATGCAAACAAGGAAGCATCTACCAACTTTCCTCGGAACAGATTGATAACTTGCTGGTTAGCATCTACAGAATCTGAAATCCTCTGTGCTCTTGGACATTCACTTGGGTCGGATAGCCTTTTCGATGATTCCACATCTTTTGCTTCTTTTTCAGAATGGATTTCACCATTTGGAACAACAGTAGCAACAGGAGTTTCCTCTGCGTAAGATGAGGGAAAAACAAACATAAATACAGGAATGAGTGTCTTGGCTAAAAGAATGAGTGATATGATATATTCGGATAAGTGGATTCATCATCCGCATCAATCATCGGATATAAAAATCATGAGTTGAGGAACTTGTCTAACTTATTAGCATTTTTATAGTAGCCAACCTTCTTGTTTCTTGAGGTTCTTCAACAATTCATGCGCCTAGAAAAATCAACAATTTTATTAGTTAAAAAGACTGATAAATACAAATAAATATCGGACATGAAATAAATGAAGAGAGAAAGAGCAAGAGAAACAGAAGAAAAACCATGTTTATCCAGGTCACATATGCTTCTCGACATTCTTCTAGAGTAGACTGCACTATTTTGCCTACAACCAGGAACACCCACTTGACATCCAACGTATCAAAAATTTTATGAACTTTACCACAGCAAGATATTTGAGCAGAAGCAGAAGCATGCATAAGAAACTGGAGACTTTTGAGAGACAACTGAATTTAATAATAAGATTTTCAAGGCAAATACACCATATGGCAAGACCAGAGGGAAGAACACTCAAGCAACCATCGAAGGTCGCATTCCCAAGCAAACACACGAGGCCCCATGGACCTTCTCAAGCCTAAGATATTTGCTTGTAGTTTGAGTCGCTGCTAAACTTTAAAATTATCTTATTGGGATTTTGCCTATTACACTCTCTATCCTACCCTACTTTACCAATGTCTTTTGCAAATGAACAAATTCATTTGGTTTCAGCAAGCCCACAAATTCATTTAGTTTCAGCAAAGACAAACAGCAATAAAACTGATCTAGAACGAAGCATATTTCAAATTCTCGCCTTCTCGCCTCCCTCCTATGCAGAAGTTATTTAGAACATGCTGGTGCTAGAAAAAAACAAATTGAAGGAAGTTTATACAAATACCTCCAATCAATATTTTACCATATAAACCAGATGACCAACATTGAAACAAAACAACCTAGTGAGACACATAAAATAAAAATTTATTTAAGTTTGTAAAACAGCATTTTAATTAATTAAATAAACAGACCATATCCATATATTGTGTGTGTGTGTGTGTGTGTGTGTGTGTATTTATGGTCGGGGAAAACCTTTCCAAACGGTTCTCTTTGAAAATGCCACATTCACATACACCCGCAAAGAGCAGCATTCTTTTGATTCGTTGGCATCTCTCTCCACATTCCAAAGTGCCTGAGTGGATGAAAGAAAAAGGAACAGAACCAGGTTATAAAGTAAGTCCTATGTAAAAGTGAAAAGTGAAATGAACTTTTAAAAAACATTAACAAAAAAAAATGCAAAAAAAACTAATTAAAATGCCAACATAGAATTAGTTGGAAAGAAAAAATTTCAAGAAGTGAGAATGAGCAATTACAAGTGTCTGCTAGTTTTCCTATTTGCGCCCTAACACATTCAAGTGTTACAACTTCTATTAATGAACTTAAAATCTTTACCAACTTATGGTAGAGGAAAAAGTATTCGTAATTTTCAACATAATGTAAAGAGGAAACCGTTGCAGTCTCCTTTAGTGACAAAAACAATAGAAGAGATCCAAATTTCGTGCAATGTTATTATATGTGAGAAAGTAAGAGGATGAGAGATTCTCCAAACAGAAGAGCAGAAAACAAACACAAACTAAAACAGATTACCATTTCATCAAACGTTTCTATTTGGTTAATTATCATTAACTTTGGTAGTCACATGCAACAAACCCTTTAAAAAAATCAAACTTATCGATCCTTCTCCTATTATTTATTTTTTTTTTTTAAAGAAGAACCAACATAAAACCCTGTACATACTCATTTAATACTCGCAAATAAATCTACTTTAGTACTACACAACGTCTATTGTAATGAAACTTCAGAGATTAATTGCACAATTAAAACATAAAAAACTAATATCATTAACTTGCAGTAAAGGAGTCTCCAACACTGATCAAGTCAATTAAATAGTCCATGCCAATTAATTATTGTGACAGACACAGACACAAGCTGGGGCTCACACCAAAAGTAACTCGAGAGAAAAATTTTTAGGTAAAAAGCTATATAAAAACGAAAAAAACTACCTCATACCTCAACACGAAAGTAATCTGCATAAGGTACATCACTGACTTCTTGTGATGTCTCAATAATCAAATGACTAGCAAAGTCAAAGTAAATATGTTAAGATAGCAGTAAAAACAAGTAAATAAAGTTCGGAAGTAATCACAATGTTATATGAGAGCAAAATTTGGAAATTTTAAGTTCAGCCAAAAGTTAAAGTTCCCATCATCCCAATACAATAAGGGAGAAACTTAAATATCAAGTGAAGAAAGTAATTCATAATCTCTGTGCCCTAGCTCATATAAAATGGCACTACCGTTACTATAATACATCCTTCTATCATCCAATTCTAATTACAAACAAATGGTTGATCCAAAAAGCTTAAATTAATAGGTGGATGATATTCTTATGAAAAAGCAGGTAATATTGACTTTTATATTCTACGACCACTTCACAAGTGGGCACAAATCTAGATAGATACAGATCCATCAAGCACAAATTATAAATATTTAAAGGACAAACCAGAGACATGATAGAATTGTTAGAAGACACAAAAGAAGAGTCACAGAGAAATTGGAATTGCAAGGATTTGTACTTTCGAAGACTTTCACAGATATTCGTGTAGAACTACCAATACTCCTAAAGCTAATCAGAAAAGAAGAAAGCTTGCTTGTCATAACTCATATCTCTCTTTTCTGTTTCTTTTTAAAAAAGAAATAATACTAACACTACTCAGATCTTTCCTTTCAGTTTCTTCTAAATAAAATAAGATTACTAATAATACTAATAAATAAATATAATACTAAAATAAGATAAACTTGTGCAGGAATTCTGACTGTAAAACAGATATCAATATGCTTTTTCCCTTGAAATAAATTCTTAAACTAAACAGCATGATAAATAAAACATATCAGAACCTGTTTCTGTAGAGAGAAAATTTCTGCGTTTCCTGACAACCACCAAACCTTGCACCTTAACGACAATAAAAGATTAACAAAAAAATGAATAATTATTATAGATTAGCTTATGCTCAATACAGATTTACCATGTAAAGAAGAAAGATGCATAGCCATACCAAAGTAGATTTTAATCGGATGCTGAAATGATACATCACGAGCATGCCCAAAATTTTCATGGGGATACCATGAGTTGCATTTAAATTCTAAAAAGAACAACATCACAGAAGAAAAGAACATAAAATGTATAAATTGATCCCCCATGAAAATTAGAGAAAATAAAGAAACAGATATTTAAAATATAGAGATCTTGTTTAGTTCCAAGCTTCCTACCTTTATCTCCACAACTCTTGTGAAATGATTCCATAAAATTAACTGCGTTGTCTGAAAAGAAGTAATTGAAAAAGTCCTCAACTTTAATCTGCACGCAGAGATCAGAAGTATAGTTATCATCATAATTTAAAAACTTAAGTTCTATGGCAGTAATTTTTAAAAAGCAAATAAACACTACCGGAAATTGTGCCTCTGCAACCTTTGTATAACATTCTGGTACTGCAACCAATAAAAACAAATACTAAGGCCATGCACTCATGGGATCAAAAAGCATGATTTCTACAACTCGAGTATATGAACTCCAACATATGCAAGTATGCATGATTACTTAAATTGAACCTAGGACTCGTTTGTACCCACTTGACACATTACCATGTAAGTCAAGACCCAAAAAGCTCTATGAGTCCCACATATGAGTAAATATTTCTTGTGATGTCCATAAACTCCATCATTTATCATCACAGAAACTTGATAAAACTCGGATTATCTCGAGAAATACCAGAAAGGAACCACTTTACTGAACACACCCTAGGGCTCGATTACAAAACAAGAACTCAATTGGCAGTGATTCGAGAGCCTGCCTCTCTCACAACTCAGAACTGAGTTATTTTCCCCTTAGATATCCCAAAACCCCCAATTCTCGCTCAAACCAAATAACCACCTAATAACTCCACAACAATTCCCACTAGTTACCTTGGAACTAAAAATCTGAGCTGACTAACTAAACAACTAACGTACTGGAGACCTATCAAAACTCAGAGCTCTCTCATATTTTGCATGAAATAAAACATCAAATACAATTTAAATTGACCGTATGATGGAAATCATATTTCCATCATAAGGATAAATTCTTGGAAGAGTGTTTTAGAGTGGGGAGCTAATGGTAACACTTGCAAGCATGGCAGCCGAGTAACAATGGTAATGATACAAATATTCTAGACTGAACTCACTATTTGGAGCATCACAGTTCTCCGGCTTCCACATCAAAGTCGTGCCAGAAGAAGAAGAGTTGGCAATTGAAACGGGCACTATATCCTCTTCCAGAATATCTTCCCCCTCAGAAATTGTTGTTGACACCTTGCCATCCTCAACATTGGGTGGTAACTCAGGTTCTTTTGGAATAGGAATATCTACCTTCCTAACTCACATCATGGAGTAACATTAATGAGTTTCCATAAGGATGAATAAGTAAAAGATTAGAGTAAAAGATTAAAAAATTAAAGTACCTGTCAGTGGAATCCAATTCGTCAGTCAAGTGTTTGAAGCTATTAACTTTCTCAATTGCAACTCCATTCTCCGGGCTGCCAGTCACAGATGCTGATTCCTGCTACAATACAAGCAGATTAGAAAGAGGAAGAGGAGATAAATACCAACATTGCACTTATATCAAACGGAACCAGGTATTCAAGTATCATGTGATACTAAGAGCATATCCTTTTGAGTGAAGTTCCCAAATTTAATGTTAGCAGTGCAATTTCAATGTGGAAATAACAGCTACTAGAAAAGAACAAAATTGTTGCATTATTTACAAAAGTCAAAGCTCCTGATGCAAGCAAAACATTCTTCTAAAAAAATAAATAAATAATTTGGACAAAATCATACATCACTGGGACATCACAGAGAATTTGTTAGTTGTTGACGTGATTGCATAAAGTAATCATTGTGTTGCTGAGATCATTTAACATTGCTCAACTAATAGGCCAATGGTGTATTCTAACCTGATAACCTATTACTTGAATGACAAATAAAAAATCCTTACCCTTTTTACTTTCTTTTGTTTGAAATAAATGCATCTTTCTGTTTCTTAAACAACCATATTAGTACTGACTACCAAGAAAACTCTTAGACGATGTCCTTTCTGTCCAATATACATTCGTGGTTTTAATGTCATTTCATGATTAAATCTTTATGTATACAACCAGAAATTGATGCTAATGTGCCAAATATGAGCAAAAACATAAGTTGAAATTCAAAAAATACACATCCTTCTGTCATTACACTTTCAAGTTTAGTGTTAAGGAAATAACAATTAGAAAAATGAAAACACAAGTTTTGTTATATTTCAATTTAAATAACCTGCTGCTCTGCAACTGTTTTGGCACCATTACTGTGTTGCAACCATCCATCATTAATTATCTTGAAAGCTTCATCGCGAGAGAGAAAGGACGCAAAGAAGTACTGTTAAATCAATAACCAGAGTAAGACATTCCAGCTGATACTAAAATAATAGATAAAATAGTCACAGTCTAGTTTAATAAGACCAACCAGCCACAGAATAAAAGAGAGACAACATTAAACTAGCACTACCTTCTTGCCTCCAGCAAAAATTTCTATTGCATTAGGAAAGATGCCTGCTGTCTTTGCTCTTCGTACACTTGTGACTTCAAGGAATGGGATCAATTTCTGAAGCAATCATAAAATATTCGAGAATCAAAACTACAAACTACTTTATATGTAAATCAAACATAACAAAGTGAAATCCCAATGTCGTACACTTGTGACTTCATGGATTGGGATCAATTTCTAAAGCAATCACAAGGTATTCAAGATCAAAACTAAGAAATACATATATATAAATTAAGCCTAACAAAATGAAATCCCAATGTATTTTATATGAGAACTTCTAAATATCATGAAATAACCTATACAGAAAAACAATTAAGTGTAGCCCTTCTCACACCAAACTACCATAGGAACTGCAATACTAATACCAACACAAATTCAATTGCAAGAGCATACATTGCAACATTTCTCATGACAAGAAAACTACTTTGCCAAATCTTTCATGAGGAACGAGGGAGTTAAGCAAAAGGTTTAGTGAGGCAATCTCCAGTCCAGTAACAGTCCAGCAATAGGCGTGGCCCATTCAACTTATCCATATCAAGTGATGATCCACTTGGATTCCAACTTTATATGAGGATTATCGCCTATAAGTTTGTGATGACCCAAGCATGGGTTTTATACCATCAATTATATGCATACCCATCGAGCAAGCTAGAAGGGATCTGATCAAAAAGTTGAAGACCAACACATCATAAAACTGATGTGTAGGTTCATATTTCCTCAAAACTTAGTACATAAAGAGACAGATGTTTTGACTTTCAATTTGGTTTCATGCTTCAATGTTCAAGTCAATAGGGTGAACTCAACCAAAGTAATTGTGGAATACTGCAGTACCATTTACCAAAGTAACCACTAGATAAATCTTAAACAAATTGGTTGTGTCATTTGCGCTTAATGTGAATAGTGACAAACACAAGAAAAAGAAATCCGAAACATAGGTACAAAGTAGGAAAATAAAAAAAGGAGAATTGGCAGTCAATATATAGTAACTTAAGGATTAAGTAAAAAAATAAAAGGAGTTCTGTTAACATACCTTTGTTTCAAACCCGAATATGTTAGAATAGAAGCAAATATAGTGCACGAAGAGGTACATGTGGCCCTACAACAGATAAACATAAGTATAGTTAGGGAATAAAAATAGGAATGTAATACCTAAAATGTACACATTCATTCCGGGAAGTTAAAACGGAAATGCACAAGTAAATATGGCAGTGGAACATAAGGCTTGAAAATATGCCTCGGAAAAACAAATAATCACCAAGTGGAATCTAAGGCCACTGGTCATCAAATTGATTACAAGCATGCAGCATATAAGTTTAAAATACACAGTGCGTAAAACAAAACTCGATAGCCTGAATGAGATTGAAAATC
>JAFMPE010174262.1:20432-30807 GCA_024759925.1 Ficus religiosa
GCCAAGCAAGAAAAGTCAACCAAGACAATCAAATGCAACTTCCCACGAGTAATTAAGGCCTAATCTGCACAAAATCAACAACTAAAGTTAACAATCACTCCCTATAAATAAAGAGCAACATCACATGCTCAAAGGATATGCATTCTCTCTATTTTCTACTTTCTCTCTCCATATTCTGAATTCCCCGTGTTTTCTCTTCTCATTACATTCACTTTGCTATTCAATGCTTATTATTTGATTAATTTCATCTCTTTTATTTAGTGTGCATAATAATTATTTTTGTAGTGATAATAGTTTTAATTATCATATTCGATTCATTAAATCACTAGTGAGAAATAGTGTTATTTTAAGGACAAATTTTAGATTCCCCCCCCTGAATTTTAGACTTTAAAACAAAATGTATTCATAACTTTTATTTTGTAACATTCGTTCCCCTCAAACTTTAAAAATTTTTCAAAATTTCCCCTTCTGTTAACTTTCTAGTAGAAAAGTACACGGGACACCCATTTGAAGTGGCAGTTGAGGTATTCAATGCAAAATTACTAAGTTGCCCATAAAATTAGGGCAAGTAGTACTAAATTATACGTGGCTCTCATCCTTCCCTTTTGCACAACTTGAGTAGCTTGGGTCTGGTTCATCAATGGCAGCGGGCAGCAATAGTCAAAGTTGGGTAGCTTTGAGCGAAAATTCTTTACTAATTCTTTTGATTGTATACTGCTATTTTTTATGAACTAATCTAAAGCATTCCTATCTAATTTCTTTTCTTTTGATCAAGTTTATTAATTATTCCATAATATGAGTTCGGCTTCTTCTATCGAAATTGATGCAGAGGCTGGATTTGGAGGATCAAATGGGACAAAGAAAATAAATTTAATTAATAAAATAAGCACTACCAGCTTACTGTTGTCAATTTAAAAAAATAATTAGAAAAAAACACTAATTTGGACTTAGTAATACATGTGGAATAAGGGTAACACAATGGTTAAAAGTGCTCAGCAACAACAACAACACAGAGAATCTTCAAATTAAAGAAATTTAAAATTAAAAAAAAATCCTTATCTGATGCAAATCATAGCACAACTTCAAGGGATCCAATTCAAGTTCCAATTGGGCCGGTTATGAGAGCTTGAGCAAAGAAGTTCAAAGATGTACTCAACGGGCTAATTCAAGAAGTTTCAGCTCAAGCAAATTCGTGGGAACCCATTGAGCATGATCCACATGTTCAACAAAGATGCATCAACATGATTCAAGTTCTAGAAGAATCCAGTCAAAGTTAAGTTTAATTTTAGCTAGTTAAATTGGGATGTTTATGAACATTCTTGTGGCCTGATTGTAAGGTTTGCATGCCATGATATTTACTTTCATTTATTTGTTTAGGCCTTTCTGACTTTCCATAGGCGTTTATGGCTGATAATAAAGCCATTTAAAAACTTCCAACTTTCCTTTTCTAGTGAAGGTGTGAGATCAGCCAATTAAAGGGCTGATTGTTTCTTTTTTTTCTTTTAAGCAAGTAAGAACTTCTAATTACCAGATTTTAGCCTTAATTAGGATAGCTATTTTAAGAAGCTTTTTGTAACATTCAACCTATTAATAGGCATCTTTGTAACAGTGAAAGGGCAGATCATTATTTAGTAAAATTGTGAAAATATTTTCTATTTGGTTCTTTGACGAATTATTTAAACTTATCAGAATTTTCCGTGACATTCACCATCAACTTATCAAACGGATTTCCACCACCGTTTGTGGCGTTTTCCTTATACTGAGGTTCTTGTTTCACATTGACAACGGGTTGAGGTCAAATCTATCAGGGTTCTTGTTTTTGTTGAAGCAACGGGTCGAGATCTCCCACCCAAACCTGATCGGAGAACGTTCTTGGGTTTCTTCTTCATTGTCGCATCATTTGGTATCAGAGCATCGGTTCTAGTCTCAAGTTTGCCTGTCCTATTTAATTTAGTTTCCTTTCTGACCAATTGTGTGTGGCTGAATTAGTTTTTTTTTTTTTAATTGTCTGAATTTGTTTTAAGAAAAAAAAACCTACCTAGGCCGAACTTTTCATCTTTCTTCCAGCTCAAATTTATGTTTGTTTCTTTGCTCTAATATGTTTCTGGTAATAATTTATATTCTTCACACATATCAAAAAAAATAATAGAAAATAGAAAGGAGTAAACGGACCTGACAAAAATTTTTTTTGTTTGTTTTCATCTATTTTGGTTCCAATAATCCCGAACATCACCTCACCCCAAAGACCAAAATTTTTCGTGAAAATTTTGCTAACTTGTGCTTCTGAAAACTTAATCACTCGTGTTCCTTGTATTCTTACTTTTTGAACCTAAATTTTCTTGGTAAGTTTTTGGTGAATTGTTGCTTGGAATTTTGAATATTATTTGTTTAATTTCAAAAGAACTGAAAGAGAATTATCAAGTGGAAAAAGGCAAGAGTGGTGAGCATATTAGAGGGTAAAAGCCTAATACATTGAGTAAAACACGAGTGAAATTGACCGAACCATTCTTTGAGAGAAACACGTGAGGGAGAGTGTGAGATCTTTTTCTTTCTAACTTTGTTTTGCAGCAATCATGTCTCACAATAGTGATAAGAGCATTACCGAAGGTGTCACGGGAATGGCTGATCTGAAAGTGTTTATGGAGGTCATGATGAGTGAGATGAGGCATGCGATGATATTGGAATTGGAGCAGGTACACGAATGAATAGATAAGATGGAGAATATACGTGTGGAGTAGCCACAAAACGCTCCTAATGTGCGTAGAAGGGAAACAGTTCAACCTAGGGGCGTGAGAGATGAAGACGAAGAGTATTATGGGGTTGGTTTTGATGAAAAAGATGATCGAGATTTGATTGTTGGTAATAGGAGACATGTCGGGCGGTTTAGAGAAGTTAGGAATCGGGAAGATAATAGCTTGGGTAGTATTAAGATGAAGATTCCATCGTTTCAAGGTAAAAATGATCCCGAAGCTTCTCTTGAGTAGGAGAAGAAGGTGGAGCTAGTATTTGATTGCCACAACTACTCTGAGATGAAAAAGGTAAAACTTACTGCCATTGAGTTTTCTAACTATGTTATTGTTTAATGGGATCAGTTAGTGTTGAACAGGCGGCGAAATAAAAATCGTCCGATAGAGACGTAGGAAGAGATTAAAATAGGAATGAGGAAGCGGTTTGTACCAAGCCATTACTACCGAGAGTTGTACCAGAAATTGCAAAGGGTTAGACAAGGTAACCGGAATGTGGAGGATTATTAACAGTAGATGGAGATTGCTATGATCCGGGCTAATATCGAAGAAGACCGAGAGGCTACTATGGCTAGGTTATTGAATGACTTAAATCAAGAAATTCAAGATAGGGTGGAGATGCAGCATTATGTGGAGTTAGAGGATATGGTGCACATGGTCATCAAAGTGGAGCAATAGCTCAAAAGGAGGGGTGGAACACGTGCATTCCATAGTTCGGGTTCTTTCCCATGGAAACCGAGTCATGTAAAGAAAGAGGAGAAACCGACTGCAAAACCTAAATCCAAACCAAGACAAGAAACAACCAGCCATGGTTCTCAAGGTAAATCTAACCTTTCCACTTCTCGAAATCGTGATATTAAGTATTTAAAATGTCAAAGCAGGGGTCACGTAGCAAGTCAATGTCCGAACAAAATAATCATGGTGATACAGGATAATGGTGAGATTGAAACCGATGACAAGTTGGAATCCGACTCTATACCACCATTGGAGGACATGGATGATGAGGAATATGCGGTCCAAGGTGAATTGTAGGTTGCAAGGAGAGCTCTAAGCGTGCAAGCCACAGAAGATAAAGAGATGCAACGAGAAAACATCTTTCATACTAGATGCCACGTGCAAAACAAGGTTTGTAGTGTGATTATTGATGGAAGTAGTTGTCCTAATATTGCTAGCACTACTTTGGTTGAAAAAGTGGGACTGCTAGTAATTAAACATCCTCGACCTTATAAATTGTAATGGCTCAATGATGGTGGTGAGGTAAGGGTGAATAAACAGGTGTTGGTTTCATTCCGCATTGGAAAATACGAAGATGAAGTTTTGTGTGATGTAGTTCTGATGCAAGCTAGACATTTGTTATTAGGCCGACCATGGCAATTTGATCGGCGAGTTAAGCATGATGGCTTTACCAACAAGTACTCATTTGTGCTCAACTAAAAACCCATCATTCTTGTGCCGATGACACCGAAACAAGTTTATGATGATTAAGTGAGGTTGCAAAAAGATAGTGATTAAAAAAAAATAGTGATCAAAAGAAAACGAGTGTAAAAGAGCGAGAGTCCAAATAAAAAAGAAAGAAAATGCAATTATAGATTCGCCCATTGAGAGAAAAACAGAAAGAAAACAAAAGAATTTTTATGCAAGACCAAAGAAATTAAGCGAGTGATGTTTTCAAACCAGCCGATGATTGTACTCTTGTACAAAGAGACGTTTTTAAACACTAACAAACTTGACCTTGCTTTGCCTAGTTCTATTGTTTCTCTGTTGCAGGAACTTGAGGATATTTTTCCCGACGAGGTACCTCATGATTTGCCTCCAATTCGAGAAATAGAGCATCAAATTGATTTTATACCTGGCGCTTGCATTCCAAACCGACTGGCTTATGGGAGTAATCCCGAGGAAACAAAGGAGCTACAAAGGCAGGTTAGTAAATTAATAGAAAAGAGGCTAGTGAGAGAAAACATGAGTCCATGCGCCGTTCCGGTGTTGCTAGTACCTAAGAAGGATGGGACGTGGAAAATGTGCGTTGATTGCCAAGCCATCAACAACATAACAGTAAAGTATTATCATCCTATTCCTCGCTTAGATAATATGTTAGATGAGTTGCATGGTTCTTGTGTGTTTTCTAAGATTGATTTAAAGAGTGGTTATCATCATATTAGAATGAAAGAAGGAGATGAATGAAAAATTGCCTTTAAAACAAAATATGATCTGTATGAATGGTTCGTTATGCCTTTTGGTTTGATTAATACTCCAAGCACTTTTATGAGACTTATGAATCATGTTTTACGTGCATTTATACGCAGATTTATTATTGTCTACTTTGATGATATACTCATTTATAGCAAAAACTTGAACGATCATGTAGTACATTTGAAATATGTTTTGAATGTGCTTAAGAAAGAGAATAACAAATCTGCACAAGGTATTCTGGGATAGAATTGTTGGTGCACAAGGTATGTAGGTTGATGAAGAGAATGTACGTGCAATCCAAAAGTGGTTAATGCCATGGAATATCAACAGATGGCTGTTGATATTCTGGAGAGAAAAAAACTGAATTTATGTTGGAAAAAGCAAAAAAAAATTTTGCAAAACGAAGCTCGCGGAGGGCAAGCTCGACGAACCGACATTCGCGTTGCCCCCGTCGTGCGGGTGCACACATTTGGGCCTTAACCCACTAGGGCTGTGATTTGCACCCCCTGTGCGTGAGAGAGCCTATTGGGTACACAGTCTTACCCAAATCCAAAAGTGCAAATTCTTATAAAGTCCATCAAGCTTTTATGCCTAAGTAATGTGGGACTCCACATTTATAAGTAATTTTCCAACAAAATTCTATTTCATTAGACACACTATGAGCATTAATTTCTTATTCACTCAAATACCATTTTGAGCGTATGAATATATGATTTCAATCTCCTCGCGACGGAGAATGCAAATCCACCAAGAGCTTTTACTTTTTCCTAAATTGGTCCCACTCAAATTTGGACCTCAAAATGACTCCTCAAAATGGTTTAAAACCACTTTTTCTAACAGTCTCCCACATGAATGAAATTGACCAACTACGAGGGAAAACAAAAAAACACTACATGGTGATAGAGTTCTATGGTTAATATCTACAAAGAATAGGTAGGCGTTAACCCTTGAACCTTCCCTTATGAAAGTATATTTACTTTACTGGCTAATCAGTAGATGCGTTGTCTTTGAACTGTTCCATCATTTGTGTAAACGATAATATATCTTACACAGATAATTTCTTGACATAGTTTCAGTTCTCATGGTTATGTTCATTTTAGCCGTCAACATTGTCCTAATTTTGCAAGAGTTTTTTAAAGAATTGAGCCCTAGCAATTCTCCTTTGAAGCGGCCCCACTTCTCTCTCACATAGGTGATTTCTTAATCAAGAGTATCCCGCATTACTTTGCTTAAATTCCTGATGCTTAAGAATCATTAAAAGCATAGCTTAACCTATCTCGTATGGGTATCACTATTTTCATCACAGAATTAGCTATAGGGTAACCCCAATAGTGATTCTATTCGGTCTATACAGTTTAGTTATCCCATTGAATCTAGATATTGGGATCTCCAGCCAACTAGGTTGGGTTTCCACTGTTTCAACCTATTATATCATGGGCTTAAGTCTCATTGCCTTTGATGATTTCTCAACTAGATCTCTATTCAACTCTTGGGTTAATGGATTCACAACATTTTCTTTTGACTTTACATAGTTAATTGTTATGACTCCAGTTGAGATTAATTGTCTAATGGTATTATGTTAACGACGAATATGTCTTGACTTACCATTATACATGACATTATGTGCCTACCAATAGCAGATTGACTATCACTATGTATGCATATTGCAAGCACAGGTTTCGGCTGTTCTGGAATATCTTCTAAGAACTGTCGTAACCATTCAGCCTCTTTGTCGCTTTTATCTAATGCTACAAACTCAAATTCCATCATGGATTTGGTTATTACTATCTACTTAGAAGATTTCCATGATACTGTTGCACCTCCCAAAGTGAACACATATCCACTGGTGGCCTTAAAATCCTGTATATCAAATATCCAGCTTGCATCTAAATA
The DNA here is from genome assembly GCA_024759925.1 of Ficus religiosa. Lineage (NCBI taxonomy): Eukaryota > Viridiplantae > Streptophyta > Magnoliopsida > Rosales > Moraceae > Ficus > Ficus religiosa. The sequence continues at coordinate 27,260 of JAFMPE010174262.1, forward strand.
TCATTCTAGAATAGTAGGAAATTTAGTATAATGCAGCCCATAGTCACGAGTATATCGTAAGTACCTGAGTACTTTAACAATTGCTTTCCAGTGGTTAGCCCCTGGATTACTCGTAAACCTGTTCAAACTACTTACAGCGAAAGCAATGTCTGGTCTTGTACAGCTCATCATGTACATTAGACTATTTATCACTCTAGCATACTTCACTAGAGATATACTTTTTACTCTATTCTTGGATAGATATTAATTTAAATCAATTAGAGTTCTGACCAAACCAGAGTCATCTTTATTCAATTTATCAAGTATCTTGTCCACATAGTGTGACTGCCTCAATATAAGACCAGTAGGTGACCTTATGATTTTAATTCCCAATATTACATCAGTCAGTCACATATCTTTCATGTCAAATCTTGAATTCAACATATGCTTGTTGGATTTGATCATCCAATCATTGCTATCCGTGATTAGCATGTCATCTACATATTGACAGAGTATGACATATCCGTCTTTTGTATTCTTGATATAAACATACTTGTCACACTCATTGATTTTGAACCCATTTGTCTTCATGACATTATCAAATTTCTTATGCCATTGTTTTCGGGCTTGCTTAAGTCAGTACAAGGACTTCACTAGTTTGTATACTTTTTTTTCTTGTTCTGGAGCTATACAACCCTCAGGTTTTTCCATATAAATTTCTTCTTCAAAACCTCCATTAAGAAAGAATGTCTTTACGTCCATCTGATGGACTTCAAGATTCCACAGTGCAGCAATTGCCAAAATCATTCTTACAGAGGTTATTCTCGTAACGGGAGAATATGTGTCAAAATAATCAAGGCCTTCTCATTGTCTATATCATTTTATTACAAGTCTAGCCTTATACTTATCAATTGTTCTATCTACCTTCATTTTCTGTTTAAAAATCTACTTAGAACCTAATTGTTAACTTCCTGGAGGAAGATCCACTAACTCCCAAGTATGATTTTGCAAGATATAATCAATTTCACTCTTTATGACTTCTTTCCATAAAGGACCCTCAGTGGAGCTTACAGCTTCTTTATAAGTTTGAGGTTCAGCCTCTAACATATAGGTCAGAAAATCTGGTCCAAACGATTTTTCTGTCCTTACTCTTTTGCTTCGTCTAGGCTCTTCTTCCTCCTTTTCAGTTTCATAGTTTTGCTCTTGGTCCTAAGTATTCTCTTTAACAGTCTCATACGTTCGTTTAGATGAACTTGGACCATCTTCCTTGGAATTACAAGAAATGAAGAAAACACATGTTCGAAGAACGATGCGTTCCTAGATTCCATTATCGTGTTCTTATGTATGTCAGGATTTTTAGACTCATGCATAAGGAACCAATATGCAATACTATTGTAGCATAGCCAATGAAGATGCAATCAATTGTTTTAGGATTTATTATCATTTTCTTTGACTCGGGTACTAACACTTTAGCAAGACATCCACATACTCTCAAGTATTTGTAGAAAGGCTTCCTTCCTTTTCATAATTCGTATAGGGTTTTATCATTTTTCTTCCGGGGAACCTTATTTAAAAGATAGTTAGCCGACAAAATAGCTTCCTCCATATGTTTTGTGGCAAACCAGAACTTAACAACATTGCATTCATCATATCTTTTAAGGTACGATTTTTTTGGTTCAGCCACACCGTTTGATTGAGGAGAATAAGGTGGCGTGACTTCATGAATAATATCATGTTCTGCACAAAATTCATTAAATGGTTTCACATATTCACCACCACGGTCACTTCTTACCATCTTAATTTTCTTATTAAGTTGATTCTCAACTTTTTGCTTATAAAGAACAATTTTCTCTACAGTCTCATCCTTGTTTTTAAGCAAATACACATAGTAATATTTTGTGCTATCATCGATGGAAGTGATAAAATATTTGTTATCACCTCTTGTCTGAACAAACTTGAAGTCACAAACATCACTGTGAATTAATTCAAGTGGCTCAGGATTCCCTTCAATTATTTGAAATGATGACCTTGTTTGTTTTGCCTATACACAAGTTTCACACTTGTATTTTGAATCAATTTCAAAAGTAGGTATGTAATCCACATTAATTAATCTACGCAATGTACCAAAATTAACATGTCCTTACTTTTTATTCTTATTGATGGATTTGAGCTTAACAGTAATTACATTCATTTTCCACATCTCATCTTTCACATAACCCTTCCCCACATACATTCCATATTTAGACAAAACTATTTTATGGGCCTCAAAAACCATCTTGAAGTCATGCAAACTCATCATTGTTCCGAAAATAAGATTCTTCCGGATATTAGGCACATACAGCACGTTGTGCAGCTTCAATTCCTTCATGGACGTCATCTTTAGGAATACAGTTCCTTGACTCTTGATATCAGAAGTTGTAGAATTGCCCATGAACAACTCCTCCCCAGTTTCCAAAGGAACTAGATCAGTGAATGCAGCTCTATCTGAACAAATATGACTGATGGCACCAATAGCTAGCCACCACTCCTTTGGGTTGGAGTCCATCATGTTGACTTCAGAAACCACAGTTGAAAGACTGATGTCAGACACCTCTTGGGTGATGGCATCCACTACATTGGCCTCTTTCTTCTTGTTTCTTTTTGGCAGTCTACAATCTGCCGACTTGTGACCTACTTTGTCACGATTGAAACACTTTCCTTGAAATTTTTGTTTCTTAGAAACTCCACATTTAGGTCCCAGTTTGGACCTCATCTTGTTGAACTTTTTGTTCTTCGAGCTTTGACCATGCTCCACCATATTAGCCTTAGCAGAATTGGCAACAACATTGTTGGAGAGCTTCTTCTCTGAGCCCCTATTATCATCTTCAATATGAAGTCTCACAATGAGGTCTTCCACGTTCATTTTTTTTCTCTTGTGCTTCAAACAATTCTTGAAGTCTTTCCACACATGGGGTAGCTTCTTTATAATTGCCGCTACTTGAAAAGACTCACTAATAACTATTCCTTCAACATGAATCCCGTGAATAATTAATCGAAGCTCTTGAACTTGACTGATGACAATCTTGAAATCCACCATCTTAAAGTTCATGAACTGTCCCACTATGAACTTTTTAGCCCCAACATCTTCAGACTTGTACTTATGATATAAGGACTCCTACAGTTCCTTGGCCTATTTCTTTGTGCTATACACACTATAGAGTATTAGACAAGCCATTCAGAATATAATTCCGACATAGGAAATCAAAATACTTCCAAGTATCAAAAGTATGCAATACTTGAGCATCTGTGTCATCATCTCTAATAGTAGGAGGATCCTCTTTCAAAAATCTCACAAGATTCAGAGTGATCAGATAAAACAACATCTTTTGTTGTCATATCTTAAAGTTCAGTCCAGTGAATTTCTCCGGTTTCTCATTGTGATTCACAGAAACTGAGACCGCTAAAGGCTGCGTTGAAGACGAAGCTACCCGAGGTGATAGCTCCGGTGTCACGGATGGATTCTCAGTTGGTACAATGTTCATGTTTTCGGCAATTTCTGAATACAAGCCAATTATTAGTGCTATACTAAT
>JAFMPE010174373.1:0-18485 GCA_024759925.1 Ficus religiosa
AAAAAAAAAAAGCAAAAAACAACAAAAGCTTAAAAAAAAAACTTTTATTCATGTGAGATGAAATAATATAAGATACGATGTAAAAGAATTTCATATTAAACACCCACAGCGGTGGATGGATTGGCAACGGTGAATGCCTTTGCTAGCTTCTCCTCTTCGTTTATCCGGTTTCGACTCCCATTGTCTCCTCTTAGACTTCGCTGTAGCTCGGCCGTTGAAGTATTGGTTTGATGATAGCAGGGTAAACGCCAGATGGCTGATTGAGAAAAACTAATATAAAGAACCCCTTTTCCTACCATACTTAGGAAAAAGAATTCCTGTCTGTAAGGCTGAAAACCTAGAAATGATAGGAACACTCCCAGATCCTTTTTATTCATAAAAAAACAGTTCATATGAAAAAAATATATTTAGATTTGTAATGACGAAATTCGATTTGTAAATAAAAAAGTAACCCTCTAAGTGAGACTTTAAAAGACTTGTACATAAAATATAAAATAAAAAAAATGTCATGGAACAAAATAAAAGAAAATTATGAAAAACTACTTATTTGAAAGAAAGAATTTAGAGGATAAATTTCAAATTTTTACTGACAAAAAAAAAAAAAAAAAAAGATTGGGAACCAAGTCGTAACCAAACTAACAATTTATCATGTTTTTTTTTTTTTCAGTTCTTTTTGTTAAAATAAATGAATATGCCAATGATCTCTAAAATTGAGTGGTGTTATGAGAAAATAATATTTGAGTAAGGATATATTTAAAAAAATTTCTTTTTTTAGTATGGGCAAAAAAGAAGGAAAAATAAAAATTTAAAAAGATGAAAGAAAGTATATAAAAAAGAGGTCAATGCATGGACGAAAGTGAAGAATAATTTTAAAAAGTACAAAGTACACAGAAAATAAATCAATGCGCGGACAAAAGTGAAGAATAATTTTAAAAAGTACAAAGAAAAAAATTATATTTTTATCAACATTAAGAAAAAAAATAGTAATTGTGAATTTGAGATGGTCATGGAAAAAAAAAAAGGTATGTTGAGAGAATTTTTTGAATGGAAAAAAAAAGAGGGAAACTTTTAGCAATTAAAAAAAAAAGAAAGAAAGAAAGAAAAGGGAAAGAGAAAGAATCAAAGAGAATTAAAAAGAAAAATAAAAAAAAGAAGGGATGACATGTGTCAAAAAAATGGAAAAGCCTTTGACTTTTATATATATGTATTTTTTGAAGATTAAGATTATAAAATAACTTATATAGTACTTTTATAATAGAAAATCCAAAAATAGAACTTTTGTAATAAGAATGAACTTCTAAAACTTCACAATAAAACCATGTGACAATGGGGGCGAGATTTGTCAGTGTATCATGCGATTAGTTCAATAAATCAAAAGAAATCAATGGTCGGCCAACATTAAATGCTAGAAAGGTAGGTGAGGATGGATGAGTGGGGCAGCAGTGACTTTTGGTGAAGGATAAAGCTAATTAGGGTTTTTAATTAGGATAATTTTTCAGTTTTAGGATCTAGGATTTTCTAATTTGTGCAACAATTTTAAGATTTTGAGAAAATCATGAGATTCATTTAAGATCAAAATAGGGTAAATTGTTAGGTTAGTCCCTGAATTTTTAACTTTGTGTAACTTTGGTTTCTGAACTTTTTTTTCCTAGCTGCAATACCCTTAAATTTTTAAAATGTTGCTATAATAGTCCTTTATGTAAATTTTTGGACAGAATCCATTAGTTGACATTACTTTTTGACGAAATCATTAACGGATTCTGTTTAAAAATTAAGAAAAATGACTATTGTAATAACATTTTAATAGTTTAGAGACATTCCCTTTTGTAGCTGGAATAATCATAAACTATTAAAAACTTTGCTATAGTCTTCTTTTTTGTTAATTTTTTGACAGAGTCTGAAATTAGCATTACTTTTGACCAAATTACTAACATATTTTGTTCAAAATTTAACGGAAAAAACTATTGTAGCAACATTTTAAAAGTTTAGAGGCAATTCAACTACCAAAAAAAAAAAAAAAAAGGTTCAGGGACCGAAATTACACAATGTTAAGAGTTTGGGGAGTAAATGAGTAATTTACCTTTAATAATAAATTATATATTTATTAAATGAAGATGTGATTATTTTTTAAAAGGAAAAATTCTTAGAATTATTAACCTAATCTAAAAAAAGTAAGTGAAATATTTACATAGTAATTTTTTTCAAAAAGGGAAAGTTTCATTTAGAGATGTCGGGCTGGATTTAGTGGGCGATACGGACACAACACCTTAAAAAATGGGCACGACACAATTGTTAACTGGGTCCAACTCGACATGTTTAATTAAATAGGTCGTGGTTGATGCGATTTTTTGGCATGAAACTCGTTATGGGCACAACATGAGCATAAGTACAATAAGGGCCATGAAAATTGCACGATAATGTTACACTTTTTCATAAAAGACTATAGGTGTTTTTTGTTTTCTTATTAAGATTTCATCTCCTTTGAGTCTGTACTTGATAAAATTTTCAATATTGTAATTTATTTTTAATAGCGTGCTTTGGTTTTGTTAAAAATATCAATATTTTCTATTGTATTCAATTTTTTTTTTCTTTATTTAAATGTTTAGTGATAGTCACAATTAAGGTATGAGCACATCAAAAGCACAACACGTTATTAAGAACACAACACATTTATAAATGAACCGTGGGTCGGGCTTAATGGTACAAATTGAAAATGGACACGTCACGACACAACATGTTTATTAAATAGGCCGACACAAGCACAACACAAAATAGTAACAGGCTCAAAATAAAATGGGCTTGGCTAGGTCAGGCTAGCCCATTTGATATCTAGTTTCATTGAACTCACCCATTAAGGAGATACAAAGATCAAACAAAACAAATGGCCCCATAAATATGAAAAGAATAACTATAATAATAATGTATCTATTAGTAAAGTTTGATGACATTCTAAGGGAAAGATGTATGTTTGAGACCTAATAATAGGTACATATTTTGGTACACTGAGAGTGAGAACATATTAGGTTTCTTTTTTTTTTTTTTTTTTTTTTTTTAACCCCCGATAATCAATGGATTTTATAATCCATCAAGGACAAAGACTCAATAGTATTAGCGCCGCCATTGACTGCAAGTATAAGGAACTCTAGCGGGACCAAAACACTACCAAGACTCAAATCTGGCAGATAAACAACTAAAGCTAAAGGTGGGGAAATCACCCTATTATTAGAATTAACAAACAAGAATACACACAAGATAAAAGATGATGAAGACATTGTCATTTTGCACACAAAAATATACACCACAAAACAAAATAAAAAAAGTCATATAGAAAGAGTTTTTGCTGATAAAATGTAACAACACAGACCATCATAATTAACTTTTCTTTTCAATCTTCCTTTCTTTGAAAAATTTTAGAAAATAAAGAAACAATGAACATTATCTCACTCTTTGACCAAGGCTGAATACTGATCAATTGATGCCACTATTGCTAAATTGAGTTGGGTTTGCTCACATCTCACTGAACTTGTTGTCACCGTCCCTTGGGTACTTGTGGTTTATTGTAACAATGTTGGTGCAACTTAGCTTTGATCCAATCCTGTATTTCATTCCCACAGGAAACATGTTGCATTAATTAGCACTTCATTCGTGATCAAGTTTAGAGCGGTATTCGCTGTGTTGTCCACGTTTTTCTCTGTGGATTAATTAGCCGATGCACTTACCAAGCCTCCTCCTCGTGAACGTTTTCTCAAGCTCATAACCAAGATTGGGCTTTCCTCCCAGACCTCCATCTTGCGGGGCATGTTAGAGAAAAACATTTTTGGAATTTTGTATTTTATGTATTTGCTGTAATTATCTAGTTTGTTTCCTAGTTTAGATTTCAGATTTTATTTGATTTGTAAAATCCTTATTTCAAGGAAATTATCTAGATTGGTAATGTTTGAATTTTGTAATATGTGTATAGAGATTTGATCTCATCAATGAAAAGGCAATACCACAATTTACCAAATTCTATAATTCTTAACTTATCAGAAATTCGACTTAAAAAAATTTCAGGAAGTTCTAGGAATTTCTTTATATATATATATATAGTTATGTATTCTTAGGTTTTGGCCGTTATACATTGCCTATTATTTCTCTTCCTCACTTTTTCCCCCTGTTTCTACTGCGTTTCTATATTTCTCTCATTTATCATAAAATGTTGCAAGTACTTTTGCTTTTCTTTTCTTCGTTTGTTAAAATTTTAAAATTCTTTTGTTTTGCTTTTGCTAATATTGTGATACAAAACTTTTTGACAAAAAAATTTGAGTGGTTTGTTTAAAGCGAATAAATTTGTCAGCCATTAAAATCTGTAAATTTAAATACCTATTAATCTTTCAGAAATTATATGACATACATATATATATACTATTAAAAATTATGGCAGGTTTTTAAAAAAGATTATAAATTGTAACATATTTCTACTTCTTTTTTAAAATTAACTATGTACTTCAAATTTTACTCATCCCTCCCTGCAATCTTGCTTCTTCTTCCATTCTCTCTTTGTCTCTCTCTTTCCTCTCTCTCTCTCTCTCTCACTTTTCTTTGACGGTGGTTTGACAATGGCGGCAGATGATCTCAACTACGACAACAATGACAGCTACTGCGCCGGTGGTTTTTGTGATTGATAAGTGCACAAAAATGCACTTTTATTTTCAAAATTGTCAAAATAAATTAAGTTTTAATTATATATTTTCATAAAATTAATTCAAAAATATTTTGATGTGAAAATATTTTGTTTCAATTTAATTTAATTTGTTTTGTAGGAAAATAAAACATTTTGAGCCAAAATTGCAAGCAAAAATCAATCAAAAAGCCCAACAAAATGCAGACCATTAGCTTAAGCCACCTGAGCCTAATCGAGCCGAGCGCCCACCAATCGCAACACGTGTCGCCGCCTGCAGCCGTGAGCCCCAGCTGCTCCCTCGCCCACGAGTGCATGGCAGACACGCCCTCCCCCTGTGCGAGTCTCCTTCTATGTGCACGTCACAGCACCATCCCATCTTCCACGTAGGGCCCATGCGTCAGCCGGTTTGCAGTGCTTCTCTATTCCTCACGCGCCACGTGTCAGGATGGGGCCCATATGTCGGCTACTTCTTCTTTTAGCCATCCCGCATGTGCCATGTGTCCAAAACTCATGGGATTCTTCCAAGTTGTTCTTCCCATTATCAATTTTTAATTTCCAAAATTAAGAATTGTAAATTCCATTTAATTGGAATTAATTTTGCATTTAATTGTCATGGCTGAAAGTTTTTGGCAGCCTTAGACATTATATATAGGTGCTTTGCCTAAGGAAATGGGATTGATTTTCAGCCTAAGTCTATCACTTTTCTATAATATTTTTCTTGCTTTCATTCTCATATTTCTCTCTAGAATTTTGTGAGAATACTTTGCAAGCTAGGCTAGAGTTCTTTGGTGAGGCTAGAGATGATATGTGTAATGAATTTGTTTGTTTGATTCTCCAATGGTTCGTAAGGCTTATACATTTGAGTAAATAATTTTCTTTTATCTTATTTCTTTCTCATATCAATATATTTTGTTGTCAACTTTAATATAAATTTAGTCAAGCTCTTTTTATATGTTTGTTGCATTATAAGATATATTGATAGCATTATTTTATAAGTAGTCTTTTACTACAATATTGCTTATGGTATATTGTCGCTTTTGGATTTCTTATAAGATAATTTTGCTAGTTCTTAATGTGAGAATTTTATTTACTCAAATACATTTTAATTCACAAGTTCTTCAAATCTTTATTTTCCGATTTATTGTTTGGGATGTGAAATTTTCAATTGAGTTATTTTATAAATCAAAATCAAATAGGTAAACGAAATATATAGGGAATTCTCGATGTCTTACCATTTTTGATTATTGAATTTGTCTCCATTTTAAATTGCTTTGCCTTTAAATTTGTTTCAAAATCATAAAAAAGATACTTTTTCCTTTTCTTTATTTGATTACTTATTTCTCTAACGCTTTTGTTCTGCTAATATTTTCTTATTTGTTTTTGTCACCTTCTCATGGGATCGACTGTTCTAATTGTGTTACAATTGACTGCTTGCTTTTGTACACGTTGGGCGTAAACAAATTTTGGCACCGTTACTGGGGAGGTGCCAAGAAGCAAGATTGATCGGTCGATGTTAAGCCAAAGAGTTAAATATATTTTTGTTTTTGTCTTTATTTTTATTTTTATTTATATATATTTTTTCTTTAGTTTAGTCATGTGTTTTTGTTTACAGATCGATTAGTCAAGTTTTATAACCACGTTTTTGTAAGCGTGTTTTGCATATTCCGTTTTTGTTTGCTTTGGGTTTTTGTCTTTTAGTGGTCAGTTTCGTTCTTAGTTAGCATACATAATAAGTAATTTATAGTTTTATTGTTTATTGTTTATTATTATTATTATTATTGTTGTTGTTGTTGTTTATTACATTACTAAACAGTTAGGGGGCAAAATTGTAACTTAACTTTACCAGCAGAAGTGACAGTGGTAATTCGGTAGGGGGTTTGGGATTGCCAATCCCTTTATTTAATCCCAAATTAGTGTGGGCTTTACATAATTTCACTCTCATTTCAAGATAAAAATAGGTAAGTAAACATGTGATTGATTTTCATTCACTATTCCGTTCTCTATTCTTGTAAAGTAAACAAGCCATTAGCGTTTTGTGTATTTTTGTTAGCATTACAAGTAGCCAGTATCTTTTTGTTAATTATTGATTTCATTTTGTTTTTCTGTTAAGTTTTATTAGTTTTATTTTGTTTTACCTAATTAGTAGTTTTTGTTATAGTCTTTTTATCTTTTTATTTCCTGTTAGTTTTATCTTTTTATTTTTATTTTTTGTTTTGTCAGGATAGAAGTCTTTCTTTTACTTACTTTTGTCTTCGTTTTCTTCGACTAGTTTTCATTAAAAATAAAATAAAATAAAACTACTGTTAGTGTTTTTTATTAGTTTCCATTTTTATTCTTTTTACGTATTAAAAAAAAAAAAAAGTAACCGTTCATTGTTTTTATTTTGACCATTTGTCAGTTTTTAATTTTCTTAGTAGTAAATTTTTGTTATCATTCCGTTAGTGTCAATTGCATTAGTTTTGTCTTATGCTTATTTTATTTTATTTTATTTTTTCAGTTTCATTTGTTTTTAATATTAGTTTTGTTTTGAAAATATAGCTTTTGTTCTTTCTATTTCAGTTAATAGATTTAATTACTTCCTTGTTATTATTCGTAGGTTATATATTAGGACTTAAATTTCATATTTTCAGTTTTGTTTAGCATTTATTATTTTTCTTTATTATTTAGAATTGTCTACTTAATTTTCTATTCATAACCTGTATTGATTTTTAGGTTATTTTTTAGGTTTTAACTCCTTAGGTTACTAATCTAGTGATAATAATTTAAGTCTCATAATTTCTGTAATCTTAGGTTTTAGTATAGCATTAACTTAGGATATTAATATCTAACATCTAACATTTCATAAAACACGTCATAAATTTAATAAATTTTTTAAGCAATTACATGAAAACGTTGGAAAATACGAACTAAGGGAATTCTATCCAAGGAGGCTGGGTTCTATTAGCGTTCTACACCACCAGTGTTTCCTGGGAACGTTGCTCTGTCTAGGAGGTTGGTTTTTAAGGAGGCCTCGCCCCACCAATCTTTCCTAGGAGCACTCTTAGGGATTGCGATTCACGGTTTTACATTATTGTTGTTTTTGTAAAAGTTTTCTTTGTTTTAAAAAAAAAAAAAGGCTCAAGTTGAATGAATCATTGTAGAGACGAATTAGGGAGATTTGCACGAAGACCTGAAGACCCTAGTGAAGCCTCTTTTACTGCATCTAGCCTTTCTCCATCTCCAAACACTTAAGCAATTCCAAATCCATTTGTGATGGCTGAAAACGAGGAGGTCCAGCAAAAGACATTGAGCGACTACCTTCACCCTACACGTACAGCCACACCTTCATGCATAACGTTTCCCCATAATATGCCGAATTTGGATTTCAAGCTAGGTGTGATTCAATTTTTGCTGACCTTTCATGGGTTAGAGAGCTAGAATCCATACGTGCATATTCGGGAGTTTTAAGAGGTGGTGGCCACTTTCCACAACCGAGCTGAGGCTGCAGACTCTGTGCGATTAAAGTTTTTCCCTTGTCTCCGAAGGACAAGACCAAAAGCTGGTTGTATTCTCTGCAACCTAGGTCTATTGGAACATGGGAAGAGATGACAACTGCCTTTTTCAACAAGTATTTCCCACACCATAAGACCAATGGTTTTAAGTGACAGATCTCGACCTTTACTCAGAAGGACAATGAAACTTTCTATCAAGTTTGGGAGCTGTTTAAAGATTTGTTGAATCAATGTCCCCACCATGGTTATGAGAGTTGGCATCTCGTTAGTTTTTTCTACAAAGGACTCACAATCTGAGAGTGTCAATTTGTGGAGATGATGTGCAATGGTGAGTTTCTCCAAAAGGATTCCGAAGAGGCTTTTGAGTATCTCAACGAGTTAGCCAAGAAAGTCCACATATGGACTGGACTAAGTGCTACTAACAGCACCAGTCGATCCCGACCTATTGGAACCTACCATCTAAGGGAAGTGGACAGCCTCAAGGCCCAAATTGAGTCTTTGACATGACAGATTGAATCCCTCAAAACCAAGGAAGGTAGAGGAATTCACATGGTCACAAGGACAAAGTCACATGAGCCATGCTTCATTTGTGGAGGGGTGGAACATTTAGCTAAGGATTGCCTTGCTTATAGTGAAATGAGAGGGGGTTACGAGGAGCAATGTAATGCCTTAGGGGCATACAACGAGCCCTTTTCTAACACGTATAATCCTGGCTGGTGGAACCATCCAAACTTTAGTTGGAGAGATTCCAATCAAGCACAACCATCAGGTGGACAATGGAGAATGGAGCAATAGCCACAATCGCTAAATGCGTAATCTACACCTTAATACCATGCACAATTGCTGAGGAGTTCTCTCGAGAATATCTTGCAAGCTTTCATGAAGTTCCCCGACAACGGCGCTAAAAATTTGATCAATGCAAAATTATCATACCTATTTTCTACTCGCAAGTGCACGAGGTTATCAAGTAATAAAGTAGTGAGTGAGTGTTATGTCCCACGAGGATTGTGTTCCTAAAATCTAGCCAAGTACTATGACTAAAATAACCTAGTTTTATCCAAACAAGTCAAAAATAGAATGATGTTAATAGAACAAAATTAAAATGCCAAACTAATATAATTAGCAAATTAAACGATGCAAGGAGTGTCATAGGATCGAAGGGGGCTCTAACGATAAGGTAGCTATGGTTCTTGATTTCATCTTGCCTAGTTATTCTAATCCTATTCAATGCCATTGATCTCCCTTAAGCCAAACATCAATCATGAATTTCCTATAATAATCCAACTCCCTCTTTCGAGTGCCGAGTCAAATCTATGTAAAACAACCTAATTAATATCCCTATTAAATAAGTTAGTTGTGCATTTATTAAGCTATAATTCATTTGTGATTACCTAGCGCATATTCATCTCCCAATTCCAATACTTACTAGGCTGTGTTCAATAGATCCCAACATGTGTAAGTGACTCTCTCAAGCCTAAATCCACATATCTAAATCCTCTAGCCAATCTTTCAATTGATTAAGGCATTAAACAAAGAAGAACACAAATGTTTGGGCATGAGAAATATCAAATAGCATTCGTAGCATAACTATAGCAAGATTACATCAAGTCCTTTAGCATGAAAATCTAGCAATCCATCAATGTAAACTCAAACATATTCAAACTTGAACAAATCTGAAAATACACAAAGAATCCACAAAAAATTAAAAACTACTAGATATAAGAACAAGAGGAGAAAAGTGGAAGGAAAATAAAACTCCAATGTAGTGTAGCTCCTAATCTCCAGCAGCTTTCTTCAATGATCTTTATGGAATTTAGGGTTTCTTTTTCTTCTTCTCTCCTATCTCTTTCATCCTTTATCTCTCTTGCTCCCAGATCCCCTTTTTTTCTTTTGCTCCACTCCTCTTTTGTTCGTGGGAGCTTCAGGTGGAGAAAAGACGCATTTTAACACGCAAGAACGTGCCTGAGAGCGCGTGTACGCGCGCTCTGGCTGGGTACGCGGGTGCGCACTGTTGGCTGCACGTGCGTTGGTTGGGCACGCACTGGTTGGTTCAGACACGCGCTGCTGGGCTGGGCACGTGCTGATTGGGCACGCGGGTGCATGTTGCCTTCTGACTTGGACTAGTAGGCGCGTGGGTGCGCGCCCTTAGAGAGGCTCCCGCGCCTCCGCTGCAGGCTAAAACTTGATTTTTCATCTCCAATTTTTCCAAAATCCAATTTTTCCCTTGTTTATCTGAAACAATCACAAACAAATTAAACCAATCTAAAAACTTTAAGATTTTGTAAATTATCCAATTTTAAGGCATTAAATAAGTGAGTAAAAGCTCACTTATCAAATACCCCAAAACTTAGAATTTTGCTAGTCCTCGAGCAAAAACCAAAACAAAGAAAACAAAACTGAGAAAAAAAAATAAAAATAAAAACAGTGTAAAGCTGAGCAACAAAATTGACAACCATGAATTTTACCTCAAAATCTACAAATGACATAAGCTCGAAAGGAAAATCAACCATTGTGATTATCTAGAATTTCAACACTTAACACTAGCACAAATCCACTCAAGACTCATGTGTGTGTGTTAAGGCCAAAACCATCCAACCGATCGGATTGATTTATGCATCAAGGAGGTTCATGAACTTATCACTACATGATGCACTTAAGAACTAACATAGGCCTAATTTAGTGTCACTATCCACTAATGTAGGTTAGTGTAACATTGGAGATCAATAGGACTTTGTACCGCTTGTAATGTAAGGCTAAGGTAAAGGGTAGGTGAAAAAGAAATTTTTTTTTAATGCTCAAATCACCATAAGCACGCCTTGCTCCTTCAATATTTGATTCAATGAAAAACCCTAAAATCCCCGATTTTGTATCAGCTCAATGAATCACCCTTTCATTCCAGACAAAAAAAAAAAAAAAAAAAAAAAAAAAAAAAAAAAAAAAAACGATATACAAGCAAACAACTCAAAACCTTTTTTTTTTTTTAATATATATTTTTTGTACCCCCAAACTTATTTATTTCAACAATACTTGGGGCTTTTTTTTTTTTTTAATAGTAACAATGAAAATAGATACAATACAACTAGCAAAGAATGATCCAAACCCCAATCCCAAGCTCATGTTAACCAAAATACACTCAAATACAATGAGGAATGCATTTCATGCCTAAAGTGATGGGTTAAGTGTTTGGTGAATTCTTTGATTGGTTAGGTTATACTAGTGTAGGTGAAGAAGAAATTGGCTTAAAGGCTAAAAAGGGAACAACAAGGGATAATTTCCGAAAGGTTGGCTAGAACGGCTCAAACGGTCCAAAAAAACTTTGTCTAAATCATTTCTCCATGTTACCTAACTTAGGATTTCACCTTGAGTTTCACCAAATTGGGTTCTAGAGCTCTTGATAGACCATGAACCTAGCTAATTGCATAAATGTTCTATAGTTATTTGAAAGAGTGAGTGGCTAAGATTTTGGTGCTCAAGTGATTAAGAGTCAAAACTGTCTCTAGCTAGCTCGAGTGTCAAGCACACAGAAATCACAATTAAAAGACGTTACAAATGACTTCACGATAACAATTCGTAGTTGTTACTATCATCGATTCATGGTCAACTTTTGCCAACAAAAACTCACACAATATATATATATATATATTTTTTTTTTTTTGTGACTACACAAGAAAATACTAAACTAAATTTAACAATTCCTAAACAAGAGATGATTAGAGAAAGCATATGAAAAAGCCATAAAAAGAATGTGCATTCTCCCCAAACTTGTAGACAACATTGTCTTCAATGTTTGACTGAACAAAAGCATAAGGACACATACCTCGGCGATGAAGTTACATCCCCTCATCGTCATCACTTCCCTCTCGAGTTTCTGGTGGTAATGGTGGAAAGTGGTAGGGCCGGAGGAGCTTCTGGTTGGGGAGCACATGGGCACGCGCCTGTCATGGTTTTGCTGAGCCATTCTATCCCCTAAACTTTAATTCGCTAGCCGCCTCTCCATCTTGGAACCCTTTGATTTTTCTTTCAACTCTTTTCACTTCTTTAATCTTCTTGATGCCTATTAGAACATTAAAACAAAAATATATTTATCTTTCATAAACGTTAATTAAATGCAAACCAGAAATAAAAACAAATGTAAAGATAAAAATAGAAAAGATGAAGGAAAAGAAAGCTTTGGTTGCCTCCCAAGAAGCGCTTGGTTTAACGTCTCCAGCTGGACATGGTGATGCTTCCACTTAATATGGGTCTGCAAGAGAGATGCTGACAACTTTCCACTCTTCTCCTCCATGGTAATGCTTCAATCTTTGTCCGTTCACACGGAAAGTTTGCCCATCTCTTCCTAGAAGCTCAACTGTACCAAAGGGGAATACTTGCTTGATTTCAAAGGGTCCAGACCACCTCGATCTCAATTTTCCAGGGAAAAGCTTCAACCGGGAGTTGAAAAGCAATACTTTTTGCCCCGGAAGAAATTCTTTCCTTAAGATTTGCTGATCGTGCCACCTCTTTGTGTGCTCCTTGTAGAGCCTTGCATTCTCATAGGCCTTATTCCGAAATTCCTCAAGTTAATTCAGTTGGAGTAGGCGTTGCTCATCGGAAGCATTCAAGTCAAAATTCAACTTCTTGATGGCCCAAAATGCTTTGTGCTTGAGCTCCACCAGTAGATGGCAAGGCTTCCTAAACACCAACTGATAGGGCGACATTCCGATTGGTGTTTTGAAAGCTGTCCTATATGCCCATAAAGCATCGTCAAGCTTTGTTAACCAATCCTTACGGTTAGTATTCATTGTCTTCTCCAAAACAAGCTTGACCTCCCGGTTAGAAACTTTCGCTTGACCATTGGTTTGCGGATGGTAGGCTAGGGCGATTTTGTGCTTTACTCCATACTTGGCCAACAACACATCAAACACCTTGTTGCAGAAATGCGTCCCTTCATCACTTATGATGACTCTAAAGGTGCTAAACCTTGAGAAGATGTTCTTATGTAGAAATTTCATGACCACCCAGGCTTTATTTGTTGGAGTGGCAATAGCTTCCACTGACTTAGAGACATAATCCACTGCCAAGAGATTGTAAAGTTGACCAAATGAAGGTGGGAAAGGTCCCATGAAGCCAATGCCCTAAACATCAAATAGTTCCACTTTAATGATATTGCTCAATGGCATTTCATGCCTTCTAGAGATGTTCCCTACACATTGACAACGGTCACAACGCTTCACAAACTCATGACAATCCCGGAACAAGGTTGGCCAATAGAAACCAAATTGAAGAACTTTCGCTGCTATTCTTGTTGCACCAAAATTTCCACCATAGAGCGATGAGTGACAATGATGGAGATTGTCATGTATCTCCTCTTCGGGAATGCATCTCCGAATAACTTGATCGGAGCATCCCTTGAACAATATTAGATCATCCCAAAGATAACATCTCACATCATGAAGGAATTTCTTCTTCTGATAAGGAGTCAAGTCCAGTGGAAAAACCTTACAAGAAAGGTAGTTGACAAAATTTGCAAACCAAGGAAGCCTCACTTCAACCTCAAACCACCCTTCTTTGGCGCAACCTGAACTGGACTAACCCATGAGTTATCTGAAATGGTGTAAATGATCCCGACATTCCACAACTTTAGCACCTCAGCATGCTCCACCTCTTTCATGGCCGGATTTAGTCTTCTTTGGTGCTCAATAGATGGCTCGTAAGCATCTTCCATGAGAATCTTATGCATGCAAATAATAGGACTCATACCCTTAATATCTAAAATAGACCAAGCAAAAGCAAACTCATGTTTCTTTAAAATAACCAGGTGCTTATCTTTTTCTTCCTTGCTCAAAGAAGCCGAGATAATAACCGGTTTAGAAGAATCCTCACCCAAAAAGGCATAGCAAAGATGTTTTGATAGTTGTTTCAACACTAACCCTTCTTTCGACGAGCATGGAGAGATGAAGCACTCACCAGGCTTCTCTAAAATTTTCACTTGAGCAACATCCCCCACTTCACACGGCAAAGCCTCAAGAGATAGGACATTATCAACAATACCCTCTTCTTTAATACAAAAATCTCCACCAAAATCGGTCATGTCACTACTACAGAATGTGGATACCATGACGGTTTTTAACCGTCGTGGTAACATTTCCACGACGGTTTTCTAATCTTCGTGGAATCTAGAATCATGGAATCTTTTCAAATTCCACGATGGTTTTTTAATTGTCATGGAATGGGCAAAAATAAGGCCTAAATATAGATATTTTAAGAACATACCACGATGATTTTACGTAAAAAACCGTCGTGGTAAGGTAATCTTCCACGACGGTTTCCTTGAGAAACCGTCATGGTTAGTTGGCCTACCATGATAGTTTCTCTGGGAAACCGTCGTGGTAGGACCCCCTACCACGATGGTTTTTCCAAAGAACCGTCGTGGTAGGTAACAACGAAAAAAAAAATTACGAATTCATTTCATTTCCCCAAAAACATTTAAATCACAAAATTAACACTTTTTTCTAGAAAATCCCCAAATCCGTGTCTTACCCAACCAATTTAATTCAATCTAAAACACAACCACAATGAACAATCACCGAAAATGTAGGGGATGGATTTTGGCCATTTCGGACGGAATGTTCCCAACTCAACAATCTACAAAATCAACATTTTAGACGAAACATTTTATCCACAACCACAATCAACAAAATCAACATTTTAGACGAAAAATTCCTAAATCTGTGCATTACCCAAGCAATATACATTACAACTTACCGGCTTGTCAAGCGTGGGTACTGGCGGAGTGCGGAGTGGGTACGGGCGGAGTGCGGCGAGAGAGAGAGGAAAAGCCGCATGAGTTCCTTGGTGGACCTATCGGAGAATAGAGGAGGCCGCGTGAGCATTGGAGGAGGCCGTCGGAGAATGGAGCCAAGAGAAAAATTTGAGACGTGAGATAGAGCGAGTTTTTGGAGATTTTAAGTAGGGAGGGAGCGCAGAGAGAGAAATAGAGGGAAGAAATTGGGTGGCTTTGGGTATGGAGTTAGAGAGTGAAAAAGAAAGGCTCGGAATGTAATGGGGTGAGAAAAAGGGTTTTTTTTTTTTTTTTTTTTGGTTTTAATACATGCTCCAAAAAAATGAATTTAATTCAAAAATTTTCAAAAATTCCCACTTTAGTACCTACCACGACGGTTATTTGGGAAAACCGTCGTGGTATGTTCACATACCACGACGATTTTCCCCAAAAACCGTCGTGGTGGAGTCCAAAAAATTAAAAAAAAAATTTGTGAAAAAAGACCCTTTCACGATCATTTTTTAAAAAACCATCGTGGAAAATGTGGCAAAAACACAGAGTGGAACAGAGTTTCCAAAAACCATCGTAGAAGTCGAAGCTTCCATGATGGTTATAAAAAACCATCGTGGAAGCTTGCCAAAAAATAAAAATTGCAAAAAATTTTTTTTTTTGTGCAAAATTCCACGACTGTTATTAAAAACCATCGTGGAAGCATGCTCTTCCAGGACGGTTTTCAGAAACTCTGTTTCGCTCCGTGTTTTTACCGCATTTTCCACGATGGTTTTTTAAAAAACGGTCATGAAAGCTCCATCGTGGAATCTACATTTTGTAGTAGTGTGTCACCGTGGGTCATGGGTGCAATAAGGCTATGCTCTAGAGGGTCAACATGGCTCACTTCTTGGAAGAATTCCTTGATGCACGAGTCGATTACTTCTACCCGGTGACAAGTTGACTTCTCTTCCGAAAATCTCATTGTGTTAAGGATGTTGAAATTTACCTCCTCATTATTCACCCTTAGAGTTAAATTACCACTTTGCACATCAATCAAAGCTCTTCCAATAGCCAAAAAGGGTCTCCCGAGGATGATGGGGATTTCCTGATCCTCTTCCATATCCAACACAACAAAATCTGCGGGGAAAAAGAATTTATCTAACTTCACCAACACATCCTCTATGACACCCCTTGGATAAGTGAGAGACTTATCCGCCATTTGCAAACATATGGTGGTTGGTGTGACTTCCCCAAGTCCGAGCTTTCAGAAGACAGATAGAGGCATAAGATTGATGCTGGCTCCAAGATCACACAAGGCCTTCTCGAAGTAAGAATATCCAATAGTGCATGGGATAGTGAAACTTCCCGAATCCTTCAACTTTTGAGGCAACTTCCTTTGGAGGATCACACTACATTCTTCCGTTAGCTTAACAGTCTCATAATCCTCCAACCTCCGTTTTCTTTGCCATAACATCCTTCATAAACTTGACATAATTAGGCATTTGTTCAAGTGTATCTGCAAAGGGAATGTTGATATGGATCTTTTTGAAAATCTCCAAGAACTTCGAAAATTAAGCATCCAACTTATTCTTCTTGAATCTTTGCGGATACGGGAGGGTAGGAGTGATGAGAGGAGGATTATCTGTAAAAGAGATCGACTTAGGCCTTGTACTCTCCTTTGGTTGTTCTGACTCTACATCTTCTTCCTCAGTTTTATCCCCTTTGGGCTTAGGAGCTTCAACTTCTTTCCCACTTCTCAAAGTGATAGATTTGCAATGGTCCTTGGGATTAGGCTCCGTATCACTTGGGAAGTTTCCAGATGATTAGCCCTTAACTGCATTGGCTAGTTGACCAATTTGCACCTCAAGGGACTTTATGGTTGTATTCATGTTGTTACAATGTGTCTCAATGTTGTCAAGTCTAGCCTCATCCTTATTAAACCTCCCTCTAGTCTCAACAATGAAGGTACTCAACAAATCTTCCACCGAAGGTTTCTTTTCCACCGGTTGTTGGTTGAAGCCTGGAGGAGGTTGCAAACTATTTCTATTGTTGGCATAAGAGAAATTCTCATGGTTCCTCAAGCCAGGATGATAGTGAGTGGGCAAGTGATTGGGTCTATAGTTGAAATTTCTGTTGTTCATAAACTGAACCTGCTCTTGAGTGTACTCATCCTGTGCAAATGATGTACTGACACCTACCACTGCCTCTCTGCTATATGGTGCTTCTCTATTAGTCAAGGCTATAATCTGATTAGACAAAGATGAGACCTGTGCTGACAATGAAACCAATGGATCCACATCATAAATACCATCAGTTTTCTTCGGTATTTAGCACTCTGAAGGCCATTGATAACTGTTCGTAGACATTTCCTTAAGCAGATTATAGGCCTCTGGAATAGACTTTCCCATCAATAAGCCACCTGCAATGCTATCAACAATAGTCTTCGATTGGCCATTCAACTTATTATAAAACCTAATCAGTCAACAACCACTCATCATAATCATGCTGGGGACTTCTTCTGAGCAATTCCTTGAACTGTTCCCAAGCTTCATACAATTGCACAAAGTCATTCTGGCGGAAAGATCCAATATCACTCTGCAATCGGGATGCATTAGATGGTGGGAAAAACTTTGTAAGAAACCTCTCAGTCATCTCTTCCCAAGTACCAATACTCCTTGTTGGCAAAGACATCAGCCACTGTCGAGCCTTGTCTCGAAGAGAGAATGGAAACAATTTCAACCTGATGGTACCCTCGGTGACACCATTAATCTTCACTGTGTCAGCCGCTTCCAAGAACATGGACAAGTGAGTGTTCGGGTCCTCATTAGGCAATCCCCCAAACTGATTCTGTTGAACCATCGAGATCAAAGAAGGCTTCAACTCAAAATTGTTGGCATTGATAATCTGCCTCCAAATACCCGAATAGTGTTCCTGAGCTTGGGGCTTGAAATAGTCCCGAATTGCCCACTGTTTCTCAATATTATTATTATTGTTATTGTGATCACCCGTAGCTCGTGCTTGATTTCTCCTTCCCCTTCTGATTTCATGAAGTGTCCATTCAATTTCCAAGTCAAGAGATAAGAATTCCAAGCTATGGGCCCTTCGCATTCACCTTCAAGAACAAAAAGCAAGCGAGCAAACAAGAATTTAAAAGAATAAAATAAAATAAATAAACTAAAATCAAAACATCTAAATTAAAACAGGCCACTTTGTCACAATATTAGCCAAATTTTTACAACCACCAATCCCCAGCAACGGTGCCAAAAACTTGATCAATGCGAAATTATCACACCTATTTTCTACTCATAAGTGCATAAGGGCATCAAGTAACAAAGTAATGAGTGAGTATCGTGTCCCATGAGGATTGTGTTCCTAAAATCTAGCCAAGTACTATGACTAAAATAACCTAGTTTTATCTAGACAAGTCAGAAATAGAATGATGTTAACGGAACAAAATTAAAATGGTAAACTAATTTAATAAGCAAATAACACGATGCAATGAATGTCTTAGGATCGAAGGGGGCTCTAATGATAAGGTAGCTAGGGTTCTTGATTTCATCTTGCCTAGTTATTCTAATCC
>JAFMPE010174484.1:0-18479 GCA_024759925.1 Ficus religiosa
TTATTTGTTTTCCTTTTCATAGATCTGATTGAGTTTTGTTTCTCTACATAGGAAGCTAAAAGAAGCAAGGAAACGTGGAAGCACTCTCAATGGCGAAACTATGATGACTTGAATGAATACTTTTGGTATTATGAAGATCATTATTCTTTTCTTAAGCTGCAATATTCAGCAGAAGAAACTGAAGATCATAACATTCTTCTGTTTTTTTTTTTTCTTTCGGAAAAAATTGTAGGTCGGTTGATTGTTTTCAGCTAGGTTGGCCAATGCGTTCCAACACTGCTTTCTTTCGCCAGCCTGCTCCAAGCCCTCGAGTTGAGAAAGACAAAGTACGTTATGCTTTTCGATGTGCATGCTTGGTTGCGTTTTCTCCGTTTAGCATTGCTTTTGCTTTTTTGCGTCATATGGTAGAAAAGGAGAAGTAAACGCTCTAACTTTCAAGCCGGGTTCTAAAAGCCGTGCCAAACTGCCTTGTTGTGCACCAAAGCTAAAAAGCAATAGAAAAAATGTTGTTTATCCTGAGTTGGGATGTATAGGAGTGCTCAACGAAATAGGGCTGCTTCAGAAAGAAATGTCTCAGGCCTCGTAATTGGCCTCAAGTAAAGAGGAGAAACAAAATATAATTTAAAGTTTTTGTTTTTTTTTACTTTTTAATTTTTATAGTAGATTTTCTATCAGACATTGCAAAACAGAGTTTCTTACTTATATCATGTGAAAAAAAGAAAGTTACTGTTACTTACAACATGATTTTTGTTTAATAGTATTGATTTTTGGAAACGAATGTTCATGATCATGTTCAGGAAAGGAAGCCAAATACCAGCGATCAATGGATTGGAAAAACTAATTTTGTTGAAATCCGCTCGTTTGCGCATATATTTAGGAGTTTCGATAGAATGTGGAGCTTTTATATTTTGTTTTTACAGGTACATCTTTTTTTTTCCCTTCTCCTTCTCTACATTCTCCATCAGTTCATTTTCCCAAAATTTTTTTTTATGTTCCAATTTGTTTGTAATATCCTTTCAAATATAGGCAATGATCATAGTTGGATGGAACGGATCGGGGAACTTAAGTTCAATATTCGAGTCTGATGTTTTCAATAAAGTTCTCAGCGTCTTCATTACCGCTGCGGTTTTGAAGCTTGGACAAGGTACGTAGCTGATCATAATGTGAAATGGTCGGGGGCGGGGCGCAAAGCCAGCCTCCACCTCCGCAAGAGAGAATGGTGAACCCTGCAGGACAGGGGCGCCACCTAGCCATTTGGGCAGGTCTGCGCCTTTCTTTCATTTATCCGCTAGATTTTCCAAGAAAAATAATATTTTTTTCTCTATCTTGTAGCCATTTTTGATGTGATTCTAAGTTGGAAAGCAAGGAAGACCATGTCATTCTATGTCCAGCTCAGATACATCTTAAAGGTTATCACGGCCGCGGGGTGGGTTGTAATTCTACCGGTGACTTATGCGTATGGTTTGAAAAATCCCTCAGGGTTTGCGCAGACGATGAAGAGTTGGTTTGGCAATGGTCAGGGCTCATCTTCCGTGTTCATCATAGCCGTTGTCGTTTACTTAGCTCCGAACATGCTCTCTTTATTGTTGTTTCTTTTCCCATGGTTCCGCCGATCCTTCGAGAGATCAGACCACAGGGTTTTGGCATTCTTGATTTGGTGGTCTCAGGTATGAAGATGCATTCTTGTTTTTGTAGTGATTAACCAAATAACTATTGATGTTAGGATCGAAAAACTAGCGTTCGTCGACTTCTTAACAACTTAAGATTTTCGGAGAATTGGTAAAGTCTCATCAACCTTTTGCTTTTCCTTTTCTTTTATTTCGCAGCCCCGGCTCTACGTTGGAAGGGGAATGCACGAGAGCTTATTATCTCTTTTCAAGTAAAACAAACATATAATTTTTACTGTTTTTTCTCTCCCTGTTGGAATGTAGTAAACGAGAAATGCTGCGGTTTTACAGATAAGTTACGAAACTGGTTTTGTTTCTAGGTACACCATGTTTTGGGTTCTCTTGCTTGTATCGAAATTAGCACTCAGTTACTTCGTTGAGGTAATTCTCTGATCTATTATTATCATTTCACTGATTTGTTTTTACGCTCTTGATATGGCGATTCTCTCTGTTATGATCATTTTACTAGTTTTCCTTCAAATTGATAGTTTAGACTCGACCAATATATGTATATATATATATAATATCGGCAAATTGACATTGATTTCAATCTTCAATGTCTTGGCTAATCTGATTTTTCCTTTCTCATTTTAACACCCCCCCCCCCCCCCCCCCCCTTTTTTTTTCCTTCTGTTACAGATTAAGCCTCTTGTGGGTCCAACGAAAGACATTATGCGTGTACGTATTAGGAACTATCAATGGCATGAGTTCTTCCCCAATGGTAAGGAAAAGAGTTCAAAACATTATAGTAATTCGGCGTAGTTTAAAACGTTTAAATTACTCAATTATAGGTACTTTAAAACGTCCCACGACTGGTCATTATGTGTGTTTTGAGTAGAAGGACTATGACGGGACAAATTGATAGTTTGAGGACTGGTTCTGGGATGTTTTAAAGTTCAGGGACTAAATTGGGGTTAGAGTTATAGTTCATGGAACGAAAACAAAATTAATTCTTATAATTTTTTCCTATTGTAAGGCGATTTATTATCGTTCATATCTCGTTAAATCTTTGCAGCCAAGAATAACATTGGCGTGGTGATTGCGCTTTGGTCTCCTATTGTCCTTGTATGTATCTTTACACTCGTAACGGGAAACTTTTCATTCATTTTCTAACCTCTTTTAACCTTGGTTGATCTTTTAAAATTGATTATTCTTTGTTGCAGGTTTACTTTATGGACACTCAAATTTGGTATGCGATTTTCTCCACGATATTCGGAGGTATATATGGTGCATTTAGGCGTCTCGGGGAGGTTGGTGCAATTTTTTTTTTAAGTCCTCCTTTTCCTAAAAATCTTTCATCTTCATTGTTTTTCTTGAATCTGACTCATGAAAGTGTTACTTCTCTGTGTTGTCAGATTCGGACTCTGGTAATGTTAAGGTCTCGATTTCAATCGATTCCTGGTGCTTTTAATGCTTGCTTGATTCCGAAGGAGGAGAACGTGCCAGTCAAAAAGAAACGGCTAAGGGATGCTTTCATTCGCAAATATGAAGAGGTTCTGCTGCTGCTTTTGCACCATGTTATACACCGCAAATTCAAAATCTGAAACGTTTTCAACTCTAGTAAAATACATTTTTTTCTGCCCTAATCAAGTTTGTGTTCACGTCAGGTCCTATCTAAGAAGGAAGAAGCAGCAAAATTCGCTCAGTTGTGGAATGAAATAATCACTAGTTTCCGAGATGAAGATCTAATAAACAATAGGTGCCGTGAGATAAAGAAATCAGTATTTCCCTTCTTTTACTTTTTCGGTCATGACATTTATCCATAACACCATCGACGTGGTACTGAATTGCCATTCTTTTACTGATAGGTGTTGAGAAAAGACGACAACTTACATGGCACGAGAATTGTTACATTCATAGAGTCATAACAAAATGCTTATATATACAGCACATTTTTTGTTCGTTTATTTCAGGGAGATGAGCTTGTTGCTTGTCCCGTACATGGCTGATCCAGATGTGAACCTCATTCAGTGGCCTCCCTTCTTACTTGCGAGCAAGGTCTATCTTCTCATTATATAATTCAAATTTTACCATTATTTTTACCATTAGGCCGATCAAGACCGACACATGTGTATCTCACCTTGTATGTGCTGTGTAGATCCCAATAGCGCTAGATATGGCGAAAGATAGCGTCGGAAAGGACAGTGAGCTAGAAAAGAGAATGAGCACGGACACTTATATGCGCTGCGCTGTTCGTGAGTGTTACCTTTCGTTCCAGAGTATCATCAATGCTCTGGTTCAGGGCGAACGTGAAAAATCGTATGTCTCACTACCATCTTGAATATATAATGCATAAGGATTTTTTTTTAATTTAATTTTTTTGCTATTTTTCTGATTGTTTTTTTCCTCAGGGTCATAGAAGATATATTCACCACCGTTGACGTGTATATCGAAAATGGCACTCTAATTAAAGAATTGAATATGAGTGCTCTTCCTAACCTCTATGAGCAATCTGTTGAGCTGATAAAGTATTTGGTAAATCCATTTTTCACCAAACAAATTTTTACAAATAATTTCGTTTAAACGACAATAACTAACTTTAACTGTATCCGTCTTGTAGTTAGTAAATAAAAAGGAAGACAAGGATGAGGTTGCAATTGTCTTGCTAAATATGCTGGAGATTGTGACCAGGGACATTATGGAGGATGAAACCCCGAGGTAGATGATTGAGAGAAACTAATTTTTCAAAGAATATTTGTAAAGAATCTTATTTTATATTGTTTTATCTTTTTCAACTTGTAGCATGCTCGAGTCGACCCATGGCGGATCATATGGAGTAGAGAAGGGGATGACACCGCTGGATCAACAGTATAAGTTTTTCGGCGAGCTTCAATTTCCCATGACCTCAAAAACCGATGCTTGGAAAGAAAAGGTAGGTTTCACCTTGATACCTTTTTCTTGTTATCGTCGTTTTTTTTATTTTATTTTTTTATTTTTAACTTTGGGGTGAGATAGGCTGGTGTGAATTTACTGCTAGGCTAAGTGTACTAGTTTAATATGAGTATTACTCGCGTAAAAATTCTCCACCGATTCCTTCCAGTCAAGCGTCTCTATCTGTCATTTGACATGAATTTATGAAGCTATGATTTGCTTAATATTTACCATTTAATTTGATCATGGTACGAATCTATATTGTCTCTACAGATCAAAAGACTTCATCTATTGCTTACGGAGAAGGAGTCCGCCATGGATGTACCATCGAACTTGGAAGCTAGAAGGCGCATTTCTTTCTTCTCCAACTCATTGTTTATGGACATGCCTCCTGCGCCCAAAGTCCGGAACATGCTTTCCTTCTCGTAAGTTTCTTCATTTCCAAGCTTTTTTTTTTTTTTTTTTAATGCAAAAAGAGAGGGCGAGAGGGAGAAGAAAGATAAGAGGTTGGTTAGCTAATTCCGATCTTTCAACTCGGGGACACATGACCGTATTGCCATGTTCATACTTTGAGAACCGAGAATTGAGAGCACAAGCGCGCTGGACACAAACAATACCGTCCAACGGTCCTAAAATTTTGATCTGAGTTGCTCGACTTTGTGTATTGAATGATGGTAGTATGTAATCCATCCGATGTAATCGTTATAACCTTTGGCAGAGTTCTAACACCATACTATAAGGAGGATGTGACATTCTCTATTGATCACTTGAAAGAGCCTAATGAAGACGGAGTTTCTATCCTCTTTTACCTGCAAAAGATCTTTCCGGGTTCGTTTTCCTTTCTTTTCTTTTCTAATCATTTCCTAGCTATATCACTTCCATTGGCGAATTGATATGGTGTTTTTGTTATAATGTAGATGAATGGACGAACTTTCTTGAACGGATGAACTGCACGAGCGAAGATCAACTCAGGGAAAGTCCAGAACTAGAAGAACAACTCTGTCTTTGGGCATCATATAGAGGTCAAACATTGACAAAAACTGGTATAACCTTTCTCTCTCTTTCTCCGTTCATGTCGGCATTAGTATGTCATATCGATTTTCGACATGAGATTATGAATTCCTTGTTTGTTTGACTACATTGTTTTTTGTTTTTGTGTTTTTGCTTCATACTCTATCTGAAGTTTATGTTTCAGTTACTAATTTCTCTTTCTTATCTTTCTCTGCTTTCGATATTCAAGTACGGGGTATGATGTACTACCGAAAAGCCTTGGAACTTCAGGCCTTCTTGGATATGGCTAAGGATGAGGGTAATACAGTTTTATATAAGAAATCACTCATCTACTATGTTTCTTGTACAAGACGTAACTCCTGTCAAAACTTTTTTTGTTTTTTGTTTTAATGTAGAGCTAATGAAAGGCTACAAGGCTGCAGAATCCAACAGCGCAAATCAGGGCGAAGGGTCGCTAATGGTAGAATGTCAAGCCGTAGCTGATATGAAGTTCACATACGTTGTGTCGTGCCAGCAATACGGCCTTGACAAACGATCTGGTGTAGCTCGTGCAAAAGACATTTTGAAGCTTATGCGAACGTACGTATGAAGTTCTATTTTCTTGTGTGTGTTATTGCTTTTATGAGATGGTTATGGTTACATCGGCTTCCTTTCCTTGTGGCAGTTACCCGTCTCTTCGTGTAGCTTACATCGATGAGGTTGAAGAACCGATTAAGGAAGACAAGTACATAGAAGCAAGTAAAGAAAAATCCATAGATAAAAGCAACGATAAATTCAAACCGAAAGTTCAAAAGGTCTATTACTCGAAGCTTGTGAAGGTCCCGGCTAAGCGAGGTGATGCTAACGAGACAGATCAAAATTTGGATCAGGTAAATCTCTAGATAAACATATACTTTATAAGTATGATTAGTTCGAGCGTTTAGGACTCGTACTCAACGTGTTAGGCATAATCGTTGATGATATCGTGCAGTTAATTTACCAGATAAAGCTACCAGGACCTGCGCTTCTGGGCGAGGGCAAGCCCGAAAATCAAAATCACGCCATAATTTTCACCCGCGGGGAAGGATTGCAAACAATAGATATGAACCAGGTCTCATGTTACAGCTCTACTTATGACTTGTCTGGTATATATGTCTACTTCGTGTTTGTAGCGCTTGGAATTTTATTAGCTAACCGCGCTTTTATGCATAATCAAACAGGATAATTATCTTGAAGAAGCCTTCAAAATGAGAAACTTGTTGCAAGAATTCCTTAAAAAACACGACGATGTGAGATATCCGACCATCCTCGGACTTAGGGAGCATATATTCACCGGCAGGTATTCGATTCTGTTGTTTACTCCCAACTCAAATTCTTCCTAGAACTTAAGGCTTCGAAAAATCTCGTGTTCAACTATAAAAGTGCATTGGTGTTTTCGCGAAATATTTTTTTTCCTTTTTACCGAACACACCGTTCGTGTCGTTTTACATGCAAGTTACATTAGAGACTCCAAAAGCAATACTGAACTGGCCCTTAGATCACGTGGACGGTTTCTTCTGCTAATGTTGTGCTTTGTGAACTTTTCCAGTGTCTCGTCTCTTGCGTGGTTTATGTCGAATCAGGAGACTAGCTTCGTTACGATTGGACAGAGATTGTTGGCTAACCCTCTGAAGTAAGAGTCTCAAGTGACCTCATGTACTATTTCTTATTGACTCTAAATTCTGATGTTCCGAACGTCTAATGCTCTGCTCCTCGTTCAGGGTTCGGTTCCACTATGGCCATCCAGACGTGTTTGATAGACTGTTTCACGTGACGAGAGGAGGCGTTAGCAAAGCTTCCAAAGTTATCAACTTAAGTGAAGACATTTTTGCAGGTAAAACATAATATTTCCCCTCTCTAGAGACTCTTCTGCCTCGATCAGTACATATCGGATTGTTTTATCACATATTTATTTCGTTTTGGGTAGGTTACAATTCTACGTTGCGCGAGGGAAATGTCACCCATCATGAATACATTCAAGTTGGTAAAGGAAGGGATGTTGGACTGAACCAGATTTCGATGTTTGAGGCGAAAATAGCTAATGGAAACGGCGAGCAGACTCTGAGTCGCGACATCTATAGACTTGGCCATCGGTTTGATTTTTTCCGAATGTTGTCCTGCTACTTTACCACAGTTGGCTTCTACTTCAGCACCTTGGTAGGAACATCTTTTCTTTGGTTTTCTTTTCATGTGATTGAAAATTTAGTCCGTGTTCGTTAGTATCCAATTAAAGTTTATACCCCGAGCATTTTTCTTTGCGGTAATGCTAACTAAATTATTTCTTCTTTTGACAGCTGACCGTGCTCACGGTCTATGTGTTTCTCTACGGCCGACTTTATCTTGTTCTTAGCGGACTTGATGAGGAGCTGCAAACGCGGCCAGCCATTCGGGACAATAAGCCTCTGCAAGTAGCGCTCGCTTCTCAGTCGTTCGTGCAAATTGGACTCTTGATGGCCTTGCCTATGATTATGGAAATTGGATTGGAAAGAGGGTTCCGAAAGGCGCTAACCGAATTCATTCTAATGCAATTGCAATTAGCCCCTCTGTTCTTCACGTTTTCTCTTGGAACAAAGACTCACTATTACGGAAGAACTTTGCTTCATGGAGGAGCTGAATACAGAAGCACGGGCCGCGGATTTGTGGTGTTCCATGCCAAATTTGCCGAAAACTATAGAATGTATTCGAGGAGCCATTTTGTCAAGGGCATTGAGCTAATGATTCTGCTTATTGTGTACCACGTTTTCGGTCATGCTTTTAGAGGTGTAGCTGCATACATTTTCATTACGGTTTCGATTTGGTTCATGGTGGGGACGTGGCTTTTCGCTCCTTTCCTCTTCAATCCATCCGGATTCGAGTGGCAAAAGATTGTCGATGACTGGAATGACTGGAACAAGTGGATAAGCAATCGTGGAGGGATTGGTGTTGCCCCCGAGAAAAGTTGGGAATCATGGTGGGAAAAGGAGCAACTGCATCTTCGTCACACGGGGAAGCGCGGTGTTATTGTTGAGATTCTGTTAGCGCTTCGGTTTTTCATCTATCAGTATGGCCTTGTGTATCACCTCACCCTCACTAGAAATACCAGAAGCTTTCTGGTACATGGGAAATTTCTCTTTCGACATTTTCTTTCACTAATTTCACTCATAATTATGAATGAGCTTCAAAGAAAAGAAGTTTTTGACATTCTTCGACGTGCAGGTTTACGGTGTTTCCTTGCTTGTGATTGTGCTAATTATATTCCTGACAAAGGCGAGTAGACAAATTATATTTCGTGGCATACTAGCTATGAATTATGACCGTGATTCGTGTTCATTGTTTCGTCGTCTTGGATTTTGTTTTGAATTTCTTAGCTGAACTCTTGCAGGTTGCTTCTGTTGGAAGGCGACGGTTTAGCGCAGAGTTTCAGCTCTTATTTCGACTTGTCAAGGGACTTGTTTTCCTGTCGGCTTTAGCCGTTATCATCACCTTGATAGCGCTCCCCCATATGACTGTTCGTGACATCGTAGCCATTGTTCTCGCCTTCATGCCGACCGGATGGGGATTGCTCTTGGTTAGTTAACAGATCGTTATCTATATTACCTTCGTTTTCGGTCATTTCTTTCTATTCTGCTCACAATCCTTGTTTTGTAAAAACACAGATTGCACAAGCTTGCAAGCCTCTAATAGTAAAATTGGGATTTTGGGGCTCGATTCGAACGCTTGCTCGTTTCTACGAGATAATCATGGGATTGCTTCTGTTCACTCCTGTTGCGTTCTTGGCTTGGTTCCCTTTTGTTTCGGAGTTTCAGACTCGAATGCTGTTCAACCAAGCCTTCAGCAGAGGCCTGCAGATTTCGCGTATCCTCGGCGGACACAGGAAGGATCAAACCTCGAACCGAAAAGAGTAGTTTGATCATCACCGAGAGTCACTAAGAGGAGATCACCATTTGACAGTGGTTTTGTAAAATGTGCATAGTTTTTAGTTGCTTTCTTTAGATGATTGCAATGTAAATACTGCATAGGCTATATATCTTATTATAAAATCACTCTTGTTCTGATATCTGTTATAGTTGTATACACATATATAGATATACACATATATATATGTAAATTCGAAGTGATTGTTAGATGTGTACATAACCAGTATAATGAGGAGTGTTTTAAGTTGGCATTGTACTTACCTACCTGCAATAATGACAACGGAGAGAAACCTAGTGGTTTACCAAGGGTAAGCCTTCAGCATACCACGTTTTGAATCGATTTCTAATTGGTCGAGTGTTATATGTGCACGACTGATTTAAGCCCTCATTTGGTGTATGGTGTATAGACTTGAGTTGGGGTTTTGAAAATGTATTAATTAGAAAAATGTGAATGTTTGGAGTTGTACGTTTGGTTAAAAATGAACGGTTTAAAGTTGAAAATTGGAAAATGTTGAAATGCATTCAACAACTGATGGATTATAACAAATCAATTATACTAATAGAGATAGCATGGCAATAATCTTTCTTTCTTCTTCTCTCGAGTGTTTGATGATACTGTATAACCATAATCAATTTGATCCCGCCGAACAGTAGGCGTTGTAGAGCTAGACATATGGCGGTGGAGAGTGAAAACTAAACCTATCATAGTTTAGAGGCATTTTCTCTGTTTTATATATGAGCCCTACAGCTATTTACATAAATTTAGTAATTAACCAAAAAAATTAATTAAATAATTAATCATTGCTATTGAAAATTTGTAAACTACTTCATTTTGGAGGAATTTTTTTTTTTTTTTAATTTGGCCTTTTAAAATTTTTTTTGGCCTATTACATTATTCTCTAACCAGCATTTAAATTATCAAAATTATTTACAAGTTTTGAATATGTAGCGACATTTTAATATTTCATTGTGTTACATTCATTCAAAAAAAAAAAAAAATTATGTTACGAAAAATATAGGATGTCAAATGGAAAGGTGAATAAGTAACCGGATCACTTATGTAATAAATCGAAGTTTAGGGGCCAAGTTTTAACGACTCACACCGTTCCGGGTGTATACTGCAATAAAAATTACCTAATCTGTCCAAACGCAAAAGCGTAAAACAAAAACCCCAATTTCTCTAAACCCTAATTTGCTCTCTCATTCTCTCTCTCTCTCCCCCTCGCCGTCACCGCCTCAGGCGTCCTCCGTCCTCGCCGTCCATCAAGATTTCGCCGTCCTCCATCTGTATGTATTCTCTGTTTCCGAACTACATTTATTTATTTTTTTTTGCAAAGTTTGATTCTTTTTTTTTTTTTTTTTCCTCTCTTTGTTCAACAATGAGACGTGAAAATTTGATTTCTTTCTTCTCCTAAAAAAATCCCAACTTTTTTTTTTGTTTTGTTCTGATTTTTGCATTTGCGTAAAGTTTTGTTGAATGATTTTCTGATTGTGAAGTTCTCTGTTTTAATCTTTGGCCTTGTATTTTTAAATGTATATGAAATTCCATTCTCAGCTGCTTTATGCATATGCATATGTGTATGTATGTGTTTGTATATATGTATGCATGTATATGTAGAATTACATTCTTATTATCTTGGGTTTTAATTAATTATGCTCAAAGGCAATGATTGATTTTGGGATGACTTTCTGTTCTGTTGATTTTGTATCCAACTCTGTTCAGTAAAAACAGAATTCAAACTGAATCAATCTTGACTTTTCGGATTGAATTTGATCGATCTAATCGGTTATTTTTCGTTTTTTAACAACCTTAGTTATCTACATGCTTGTTTTTAACATGGATAACATGACTGGAGATATTGTTATTAACAGAGGCTGAAATCTCCAGAAGCTATAAAAGCTGATCCCATATTCTGTTAGCGAAGATGCGGCCTCTAGACGAAACAGAGACGACGGCAGTATTCGAGAAGATCTTCAAGTTCACGGGAAACAATCTAAAGAACATCGTCGAGAACCCGTCTCATGAAGGCCCGGATGCCAATCCTGGCCGGTACTGCTTCCGCCTTAACAAGAACAAGGTCTATTACGTGAGCGAGTCCCTAGTCAAGCGTGCTACCAATGTTGCCCGCTCTAACCTTGTTTCTCTCGGTACCTGCATTGGCAAGTTCACCCACGGAGGCAGTTTCCACCTTACCGTACAGTGTCTTGGCCTCCTGGCCTCCAATGCCAAGCACAAGGTATGGCTCAAACCCACCTCCGAGATGTCCTTTCTCTACGGGAACCATGTTTTGAAAGGTGGCTTGGGGAGGATTACCGAGAATATTGCACCCGGAGATGGCGTCATCGTGTTCTCCATGTCCGATGTGCCTTTGGGTTTTGGAATTGCTGCCAAATCGACACAGGATTGTAGGAAGCTGGACCCAAATGGCATCGTGGTGCTGCATCAGGCAGATATTGGGGAGTATTTGAGGATGGAAGACGAGCTCTGAGCTTGAAATCAAGGGAAAAACAATTGTATTCTATTCGAGGGGTTCTAAGACTTTTTTCCGACAAAGTGGGGCGGTTTCGAAACGGTGTCACTCAAGAAATCATCAATATGAGAATTCGGTCATATTGCGAAGAAGAGATCTCTGTTTATTGCTCCCAGTGGAGCATTTGATTTATATTTACCAATTTTGAATCTGTAAGAATTTTTAGCAAATGAAACCTCGATGTTCTTTTTTTACCCTTTATAGCACAAGTGAGCAGGCTTGCCTATCTATGTTTCGCTCTAATCGTTGATTTCTTAATTTTTCGCATATCTGATTTAACTTTGATTTCTTAATTTTCATGCTTCATGGATGAACTGCAAGGAAGGCTCTTCATAGTTCCCATAAAAGCTTATACATGCACATATATATTAATATATATAAATGTATGTATATATATCACCACAGGTTATCATGAGCAAAGTAATACAAATTAAAGCATCAAAGTGATATTTCTTGAAGTCAAACCACATCAAAAACTCTGAACTGTAAACATTGCCAGAATACATACAAACATACATATATGTGGTCTATGTTTATAAATTTAGATAGGAGAATTTGAACTCTACACTTCAACACCGAAGATTTATATGAAATTACTGTTAGATCAAGCCCGTAACAACCAAGTCAAAATCAAGATCATCCCATTCTTCTCCAATCTATGATGATTCTTCTTCCTTATTTCGATCCTGGGGTTCCTCTTTCTCTTCTTTCTTGCTTGACCCGAGCGAAGTTTCTTCTCTTTCCTCTTCTTCTTCAGCAGCTGCACACTCTAGGTGAGTACCAAAATTACCGCATTCCTTACACGAATATGCCCAACACCCGTCCATGAGACTGCAACCACAGATGCCACAGCACTCCTTTCCTTTTGACGAAAACACGAGCTCGAGTGGGTGCTTGTGATCTGCCCTCTTCACAGACTCAGCCAAAGCAGAGCACGAAACGTGTAGGTCAAACCGGCAAGCGCCGCAGCTGTAGATGAATGAGGTGCCGGAGCCAGCGCAACCTCTGCAGGAGAAGTCATAGCGAGGGGTGAAGAGGAGGGAGAGAGGGTGTTGAGGGTGGGAAGCGTGCCGAATCTCTCTCGGCAACTCGGAACACAGCTCGTGGAGGCGAAAGTCGCAGCCGGGCTTGTTGCATTTGAAGGCTGTTGAGCCTGAAATCAGCTCGAGCTCACAGCCTGAACAGATGGTGATCATTTGGTCCTCAAGATCGTGATCATCCTCTTTTTGATCATGATGATCGTGAAGATCTAGTTCTACTTGGTATGGACTCAAGGGATGGTGGTGGCTGAAATGTGAGTTCGTCATAAAATTTTCCTATGGGATTCGGGAGTACGAAATAAGATTGGTTAACAGAACGAGAGTAATATGTCCAAGGATCTATCGATAACGAGAAAGGAGATCACACTTTTTTTAACTCTTTGTATTCTGGTTTTGGATGATCTTGAGAGAGTTGCTTTATAGAGATCATATATGGAGACTAGTCCCTCAAATATACATATACATATATATACATGTGGAGTACTAATTTATTATTATGGAATGCACTAACTACTAAGAAATCAAGTTGAAGTTTCCAATTAGTGTTAATTTATTACTTTATGGTTAACGTGATTAGAGGTCAATGACTCATATGGTATCTGAAAAAATTGATTGCAAAAAATTGTGAAATTTGACGAAGTCATAAATCCTTGGTATTTGTTGTTATCCCCGTTGCTACGGTTGACTTTTATGGTCTATCAAGTAATTATATCAATTTTGATCATTTATGGTGCATCCGTATTTATTAAATGATGAATAGTTTTTTTTTTTTTTTTTTTTTTTTTAAAGAAAAAATGACGATCAATAGTTTTAGTCATGACAAGTGGGTGCTATATGCCAAATAGTTATAATACTCTCGTTGGGAATTTAGTTGATGTGCTTTTTTTTTTTTCGTTCGGTAGAAGGAAAATTGATGTAATTTAAATTGAAAGGAGGAGAGATTCCTTTCAAAAGGAAGAAAAAAAAATTTGTACTCTCGTCTTAATTATCAATAAAAACTGTTTTTTTGAGCGTTAAATTAATTTTAGTAATAGTCTGATTTATGGTATTCACCTTAAAAATCTACAGTGTCTGACTCATAACTCCTCTAGTCATATATTAGACCGTTGAAAATTTAGTCTGACAACTAAAATACAAGTTTTACTAATAGTGTAAAATAAGAAAAATGCTAGGTACACTAATTCTAATCCCAATTTTTGAGTACCAAATTAGGTAGCATATGATTTGTTGTTTTTTTATTGGCAAGTGTTTAAAGTATTACCACATCAATCAATCATAAAAATATGACACATAAATTGGTACTTAAAAAATTGAGATTGTACCTAGTGTCCCTAGTCATAAAATAAAAGATCATATCGTAGAAATTCATAGAAACGGTATTCCAACAAAGGGAAAACAAAATTAATGAAATAGTTAACTAAGATCAGTATAAAGTATAAAGAAGAAAGAATTTACCGGCTTAATCTGGACGAAGGATGAAACCGAGGTTCTAAATCTACCTAAAGAAAACTCATAAGGAGAGAAAAAGAGGGAAAGATCTCCAAAAATTTTATTATGAAAATGTCAATATCAAAGTTTGAGCGCCTTCCTTCCAACAAAAAAGATGATATGCAACACATAAAAGAAAACTGCGAAAATACCCTCGACTCGCTAAACGACTCAAAATGCCACTTATAAAATAAACAACTAAACGACGAACCAAGATTGTGTGCTTTATAGGAGAATAAACACCAAACGACACTATAGGGAAAAAAGCAGCAGGCACCATTTCTCCTACCTCAAGAACAGTACTACTATGGTAATTGCCAGCCTTGATCATATTTGATAGTCTATTGCAATCATACATATTGCTTAAGAAAGTCAAAATACTAAAACAAAAATTTGGATATCAAAATTATTAAGTTGTAAATTTGTCTCACATCGTTATGTTACAACATGTATGCTCTCTTAAGCTAATTTTTAAGAATGAGTTCTACATAAACCAATTTAACAAAAAAGGTCTTCAACACTCATGTAGTAAATTTTCATCTATATAGATATTTCATTAATTAAAAATAGATCGTTTTTCATTCTAATTATTGTTTTTTATATATTTTTATATGATTGTTGATATGTTCTGTGTTTTTACTTTTTTCGTTTTATTAGCTATTGTAACTGGATTATGAAACGTATTTCAATAGTTCATTAATTAGAGTGAAAGATTTGCTATACAATGGGTTGCTTAGTAGGTGTCAATTACTACTTCGGGCGTATTTATATTTCGATATCATTGGAGAATTGCATTCTAAAGAATTACCGAACTCAAACTATCAATATGTTTTATAATAGTCAATACGATCCAAAACTGTATTATAAAAATAAACTGTAGTTATGACATAAAATATTAAAATGTGCTTTAGTAGTCATGATCAATTTTGTCTTTTTTATATCACAAACTATTTTGATAGATTTAGATTCTCAATTTGTAATTCCCAAAAAAAACATGCGTGATTTTAGACAGATGCGATCTTCACCGGTAATTAATTAATGCCCAGTTTTAATCAATGTTTTGGGCGGAAAAACTGTCTTGGGACATGGTGATCTTATCCAAGTTAAACCTTATAATTCACATCGTTGTTTATCTAATGCAAATAAGCAAAACCAAGATCCTAATATATCCAGGTGATATATTAAACCAAAAAATGACCAAGCCTATTTAATCAAAGGAAAGTAGAAAAGGCAAATTAATTAATAAGCATAATATCTTTGTTTCAAATGATTACAAACTTATCAGAGGAACAGAAGCCAAGACCACAACGCAATCGAACAATGAAATATGTTATTCAAAGCAACCATAACTGAAAATCATCCAACACATGCACACACACACACACACACACACACACACATAAATACATATATATATATATATAAGTATATAGATTAAAACATCTAGATCCCATGATCTATAATCCAAATTGGAATAGACGTTTTGTGCTGTTGTTTATCATTTGCCGATGCATTTTCATTCTCATCAGATGCATCTGGTTGTTAAACATCGTTTGCTGCATGATAATCCTCTCCTGGTTTCTTGCAATCACGTCCAACTCATCACCCTCATTCTCTTCTTCTTGTTCCTCCTTCAATTCTTCTCCTTCTTCGCCACCCGAATCCCGGGATTTTTCCTCTTCTTCTTCTTCTTGATCTTCCTTAACTTCTTCTTCCTCCAATTCATGATTAAGTTGTTCTTCTTCTTCTTCTTCTTTCGCAAACACTTCGGCTTCAGCATTTACACATTCAAGATGAGTAACATGA
This sequence comes from Ficus religiosa, assembly GCA_024759925.1. Lineage (NCBI taxonomy): Eukaryota > Viridiplantae > Streptophyta > Magnoliopsida > Rosales > Moraceae > Ficus > Ficus religiosa. The sequence continues at coordinate 16,329 of JAFMPE010174484.1, forward strand.
CCACATTCTTTACACAAATAGGCCCAACGTCCCTCCAAGACATAGAAACTGCATACGCGGCATTTAGTGTCTATTTCTTCCTCGTCCACCTCGCCGTCTTCCTTGCACTCGGGGGGCAAGGAAAATGCGAGATGGAGCGGGTGCTGGTGGTCGTCGCGCTGGACGGACTCGGCCAAGGAGGAGCACTGAACATGGATGGCGAATTCGCAGGCGGCACAGCTGTAGACGAAGGAGAAGCAGAAGCCGGCGCAGGCGTGGCAATTGAAGAAAGAAGAAGGCGGTTCGGGGAGGAGGGTGAGAGGGTGTTGAGGGTGAGAGGCGTGTTGGATCTCTCTTGGCAATTCGTAGCAGTTTTTGTGGATGTGAAAATCACATGATGAGCTTGGCTTTTTGCAAGTGTAAGCTGGTGAATTTGGAACCATTTCTTGGTCACAAATGGAGCAAGTTATGTATTTTTCCTCTTCAATTTCATATGGACTCAAGGCATGCTTGTGGCTGAAATGCTTGATCACCATTTCTCTCTCTCTCTCTCTTTCTCTCTCTTTTGATTTGGATGATCTTTTATGTTTAAGTAAGCTCATATATATACATATATTTATACAAGTTTATGTATGTGAGCATAGATAGATAAAATGATCTAAAGTTGAAGTTTCTAACTTTTTTCATGGAAGATATTGTACAACGTGGGAGTGGACTTTTTCTTGGTTTTAGGAATTAATTTAATAATGCAAATTCGAAGTGATTAATGTGTAGGTATAGACCGCCTTTAGTGGTGTCATAATAATCGCGGCAATTTTTTTTTAGGTCTTTTAATAGTTTTAGAAATAAAGTTTCAACAACCATTTCTCTTTTTTAAGGTCCAAATTTAAAAATGACATTTCTTATGAGAACGTCTATGAATTCATGGTGAACTAGATAACTTTGAATTGATTTTTTTTTTTTTTGGTAGAGAGAAGAACATAGAATTCCTACGGGGTAAATCGATCACATGACCTTCAGAAGAAGGACATCAGTCCACATCAGTAGACCTATAAATGGGTCCCACTAAGTTACTACTTTCAGGCAAGTGCTAATTGAAAAGGAACTTGTGAGCACTTCTAAACTATTTAAAGTCCTCACTTCCCGACAAAGTAGGACTCATTAAGTGGCTACCAATTAATTTTGAATTGAATTTAATAACAGATTGATTTAGATCCTTACAATAATATTATATTTATAGTTCGAATAAATTTTTAAGTAGACGATTTTAACGCGTATGATGAGTAGACTTCTACTTGTCTAAGAAATCGTTGATTTATATCCATTATGAATGAGTTGACTTGGTTTAGTCTACCGTGCATTGTGAGCCCAGTTGTGTATTATTGACTAATCTTTTACACACCGAACTAGATGCAAATGTAGCAAAGTCATTGGACTATATATATATATATATATATATATTTTGGGCGAATAAATTCATTGGACTTACTAATGAGATTGAAATAGCATTTTGTACTTATAAGATTGAAATCACCGCTAGACCTAAAAAACATAACTTTTAGTCAAAAGTATTTTTCTTTATCACACTTTAAATTATATCAATTTTGCTTGTGATTAACTAATTTCCGACTAGATTTTCAAACAAATGGTGAATGAAAATGAGAAGACATTGCTCTCATCCTCTTTTTTGTTCCAAAGAAAAAAAAAATTATGAGAATAATGTAATAACGTGTGGTGGGTAGACTCTAAGAATCGTTGATTTAAATCCTATACGAATATTGAGTTGACTTTTTGTAGTCTACCATGCATGCAGGGCCACTTGTTGTATATTATGGATTGAACCCTTACACACCGAATAGGTTGAGTATATAGGCAAAGTCATGGAACTTATAATGAGATTGAAATCACCACAAAAAAAAAAAAAATAAAAAAAAATAATAATAATAAAATAAAGAGAGAGAGAGAGAGAATATTTAATCACACAAACACCCTTTAGTCACAAGATTTTTAGTCGTGGAAGCTTTTTGATGTGATTAAAAATTTTTTTATGTTCAGAATTAAATTTTCTTTTTTCCACAACTAAAAACTTCATACTGAAAATTTTAGTTACACCAAAAATTGTGATTTAATGCACTGAAAAAATGATACTTAGTGATACAAAATGTTGTAACT
>JAFMPE010174485.1:0-19917 GCA_024759925.1 Ficus religiosa
AACTAGGTTATTTTAGTCATAGTACTTAGCTAGATTTTAGGAACACAATCCTCGTGGGACACGACACTCACTCACTACTTTATTTCTTGATGACCTCATGCACTTGCGAGTAGAAAATAGGTGTGATAATTTCACATTGATCATGGACATTTTTATTTTCCAAGGTTAAAGTAGACGTTATTTTTCAACAATGAATAAAGTCAAGATTATGTTTTCAAGTGTCAAGAAGTTCAAAATTCAAAACAAGACCTGATCAAGATTTGATTTCTTTGTAATCCTATTCTAGTTTTAAGTTTTAGTTTAAAATTTGAATTTAAATCCAAATTCAAGTATTTTTGTTCTGATTCCTAGGTTTTTTAGGCATGTTTATCCTTAGGGGTAGATTAGGAATTTTACAAATTGAAATTCGACTATATAACGCTGATTTTTAGATAATGGAAGGCAGTTTTTGATGTTTATTCATATTGTGAGTTATTCTTCTTGAGTTCTTGAAGAAACTTATTCGAACTTATCAAGGATTCCTTGTGGCATTCAATTCGACTTATCAAACGGACTTCTATAACCGTTTGTGGCATCTTCACTAGACGAAAGTTCTTGCTTTGCTAAGCAACATGTCGCAGTTTCCATCAAACTTGAAAGATCTTGGGTTGTTGTTTCCAGATTTGGTATTGGCTTTCTTCATGTTGTTGGTGTGGTTCGTATCACTAATGGTGATCGCATGGGCTGTGTATTGAAGTGAGATAGTCCATGTAATCATTCTTCTTGAATGTTTGAATCTCTTTCCGTAGTTCCTCTAGCATAAGCAAAGTTGCCTTGGCTACATATTCTTCTTGGCCTCTGGCCACTAGCTCCATAGCTGCCGGAGGAGATGTTGCCGTATTACATCCATGTAGTTGGGGTTATGAAGATCCTTTGGAGGGGCTATACAAGGCCTCATTTGTTCCGATCAATGGGAATTTTGCTCTTGCCAAGCTTCGAGTTGCTAAATTATGGCCTTTGGCTGAGGACTAGTTCTATGGTTGCCAGAAGAAAGGCCCGTGCTGGAATAGCTCTGGATGAGTTTATCATTTGGCTCTCGAGGTGAAATATTTGCTCATCGAGACCAGGTGCTCTGGCCTCGGAAGAGTGCCACTGGAGGCATGTTTGAAGATATGCTTGCTCTTAATTTATTCATGATTAGTTTTCCTTGTTTAGCTTTGCAGTCACAGGAGGTTAATTCCGGAGTCACAAGGGGTCAGCTCCGGAGTAGCAAAAAGTTAGCTTTGGAGCAACAATAAGTTAGCTCTAGAGTTATAGGAAGTCAGCTCTAGAGTCACACAAAATCACTTCCAAAGTCATGAGAGGTCCACTATTTTGGGCTATTTGTATTCCTTTTTTTTTTTTTTTTCCTCCTCTTATATTGGTCTCTCATGTTCTCTTGGACTAATAGGATTTTATTAGAGTTAATGTCTTGATGTCTCCAAAGATGCTGACTTCGGTGATAATTCCTCCGAAGTTGAATTGGATTGAAATAAGGCATCCAGAGAGGACTTTTTTTTTTTTTTTTTTTCCCCCTATACCTTTAGAGAACTCCTCCGGACAATTGGTTTTAAATTGGCATCTCCAAAGATGGCAAAATAACCTTTAAAAAGAGATACTGTAATTACATATTATTACATTTTTATATAATGCATTTTGTTTTTATTTAAAAAACAGATAATGTATTTTAAAACTTTTCATTTTGGTATTATTAGATTACCTTTAGTACATAAATCCATATATTTTCTCGATCAGCACATAAGTTGTACATTTAAAATACCTAAAATACTCTTGAATTTAAAATTAAAAATAATCAAAGAATTCTAATTTAAATTATAAAGTTAAATTTATCTTGTCCCACTTGGCAATTGGAATTTTTTTTAAATTTCTTTTTAAGGATAATTTGGGTATTTTAAGGTTAAAATTAATTGTTGACTAATAAATGATATAAACTTATATATTAAGTGTAATCTAATAGTAAACAAATGTCAAAATTCAAAACACTAGGTGTACCTTTTGAATAAAAGTATAATAGTGGTATAAAAATGTAAATAACCCTATAAATATGATACAAAGCACACCAACTATGTGATGAAACCCGTATTCGAAGAGGTCTCCAAGATCGTTTCTATGAACAGGTCTGAATGGAAGGACCCGCGACCCGTTACCTATAGGAGGTAAGAACCTTAGTATGGTGATAACGCCACAATCAACTATGGAAGGGTTGATTGATAAGTCGTTAGTGAACTCTATGGAAAATACCGATAAGTTTGAATAGTTATTCAAAGAACCAAAGAGAAAGAATTCTCACAATTTTTTGATTAATGATCTGACTTATTCCATGAAAAAGGTACAACTTATGGAACAAAGGCCACGAATTTTCAAGCCTAATGCCTATGGAAACTTGCCAAAAAAACTTAAAGGAAAGAAGAAATATCCACCTAATTTTAGCTTCAATTAAAAGGAAATAATTCTGACTTTAATCCCTTAATTTTCAGCTTATTACATGCCAATAATGTAAATAAAATAGTCAAAGAACTAAATTAGGAAAGTAGAAAGTAGCCACTGCGTCCAAATAAGATTTCCTTCCCAGCAAACGTGCCCAAATCCAATTAAGGAAAGTGAATAATAATTCAGCCTTGATTGATAAATCTCTTTCCTTTTGTTGTAGCTTGAAATCAGAAGAGATGTCGGAAAAAAAAGTTAGCATAGATTCTCCTATTGACTTTCTTAAACTTGAATCATGCTTTTTAAGGGCGGGTCCACACGTTCATCTCCCTCAATAGGCCTCCATGTGCATGCTTGAGCCCAAATCCCTCGAGTCAGTCCATTTAACACATTTTGGAATTTCTTGGCTCGTGCTCTTGTAACCAGTCCAATAGGAACTTGAATTGGATCCGCATTCCATGCTCTTGTGCTAGCCATGTCCTCATCATTCCCCTCCTCTTGAAAAGGATTTGTCCTCAAATCAAGTTCATCACCTACATCAAAAGGACTCAAATCAGGAACATTGAAGGTAGCACTTACATTATACTCACCAGGCAAATCCAACTTGTATGCATTGTCATTGATGCGCTCTAGGACTTAGAAAGGACTATCTCCTCTTGGAAGCAATTTGGAATGCCTTTGAACCATAAATCTCTCTTTTCTCATATGCAACCAAACCCAATCTCCGGGCTCAAAGACAAGCTTGTGACATCCCTTGTTGGCGTGCTTTGCATATTGCTCTGTTCTTCGCTCAATGTTGAGTCTTGCCTTCTCGTGAATTTGCCTAACAAATTCAGCCTTCTTTTTACCATCCAAATTAACACGCTCAGTAATTGGTAAAGGAGATAAATCCAATGGAGTTAATGGATTAAAACCATACACAATTTCAAAGGGTGAAAATTTAGTAGTGGAATGAACAATACGGTTGTAAGAAAATTCAACATGTTATAAACAATCTTCTCATGTTTTAATGTTCTTACTAATGATAGCCCTCAACAAAGTTGACAAAGTTCTATTTACTACTTCGATTTGAGCATCAGTTTGTCGGTGACAAGTAGTAGAAAACAATAGCTTAGTACCCAACTTACTCCACAAAGTCTTCCAAAAATAGCTTAAGAGCTTAGCATCTCTATTTGAAACAGTTGTTTTAGACATACCATGTAATTTCATGACCTCCCTAAAGAACAAATCAGTAACATGTGAGGCATCATTTGTTTTATGACATGGAATAAAGTGTGCCATCTTAGAGAACCTATCCACAACCACAAAAATTGAATCTCGTCCACTTTAGTCTTAGGCAAACCTAATACAATATCCATTGAAATATCAGTCCAAAGCTCACTGGGGATGGGAAGTGGCGTGTACAAGCCATGGGTTTGCACTCAGGATTTTGCTTGCCTGCATGTGATACATTTACCATAAATTATCTCAACATCTATTTTCATATGTGGCCAAAAGAAGTGTTCCAGCAAATCAACTAGGGTCTTGGCAACTCCAAAATGTCCCATTAACCCCCACTATGGGATTCCCGTACTAACAAGTCATGCAAGGAGCAATTCGGCACACATAACTTATCTTCCCAAAACAAGAATCCTTCATGCCTATAGAACTTTCCCACTGCATTTTTCTCACAAAAATCTTGGTCTAATGGATACAATTCTTTAATGTGCTCAAAACCAAGTAGTTTAGCGTCAAGAGTAGAGAGCAATGCGTACCTATGAGAAATTGCATCGACAACCACATTTTCCTTACCTTGCTTATATTGGATGACATAGGGAAATGTCTCAATGAACTTCATCCAACGGACATGTCTCTTATTTATTTTGTGTTATCCTTCCAAGTGCTTCAATGATTCGTGATCAGTGTGAATCACGAACTCCTTGGGCTAAAGATAGTGTTGCCATGTTTTCAAAGTGCGGACCAATGCATACAGCTCCTTATCATAAGTTAGGTAACTTAAGGCTACCCCACTTAACTTTTCGCTAAAATACGCAATCGGTCATCCTTCTTGCATAAGCACTGCACTCTGAAGCATCACACTCAATCTCAAACATTTTGTCAAAGTTAGGTAAAGATAATAAAGGAACGTTTGTCAATTTCTGCTTGATGAATTGAAACGCCTTCTCTTGCTCTTCACCCCACTTGAAACCAATGTTCTTCTTGATTACTTCAGTGAGTGGTGCAGCTAAAGTACTAAAGTCTTTCACAAACCATCGGTAGAAACTAGCGAGTCCATGAAAACTCCATACTTCACCTACGCTTGTGGGATCGGCCATTCTTGAATTGCACGGACCTTTTCTTCATCAACTTGAATTCCTTGTGCACTCACAACGAAACCAAGAAACACAAGTCTATCGGTGCAAAAAGTGCATTTCTTCAAGTTAGCAATAACTTTTCCTTTCTAAGTACATCCAAAACTGATTGTAAATGCACAATATGATTATTCGAATTTTTGCTATGAATGAGTATATCATCAAAATTTACAATGATAAACCTGCCTATGAATGCAGACAATACATGGTTCATTAATCGCATAAATGTGCCCAGTGCATTAGTTAGACCAAAAGGCATTACTAACCACTCATACAATCCATGTTTTGTTTTAAAGGCAGTTTTCAATTCATCACCCTCTTTCATGCATATTTGATGATATCCGCTTTTCAAATCAATTTTCGAAAACACACATGCAGCATGCAATTCATCTTACATGTCATCTAAGTGGAGAATAGGATGTCGATATTTTACCATAATGTTGTTGATGGCTTGGTAATCAATGCACATTCTCCAAGTTCCATCCTTCTTAGGTACTAGTAAAACTGGAATGGCACATGGGCTCATTCTTTCTCTCACATATGCTTTCTCCATCAACTCACTTACCTGCCTTTGAAGCTCCTTTATCTCCTCGGGATTGCTCCTATAGGCTGGTCGGTTAGGAATTGTCACACTGGGTACAAAGTCAATTTGATGCTCAATCCGTCGAATTGGAGGTAATCCATGTGGTGTTTCTTCGGGAAATACATCCTCATACTCCTGCAAAAGATGAACAATGCTGCTCGGCAAAGATCCGGCAAGATCGTTAGTACACAAATAGGCCTCTTTGTAAATAAGAACTAGAAAAGGGCTGTTGTAAATGTAAAGCTCGTTTGATCTCTTTTTTCTTTGCAATGAAATTTATTTTTCTTCTCTTGTACTCACCAAGGCCGAAATTCTCTCATTTTCCTTCTTACGCTATTTCACATTTTTGCCTTTCTCTTTTTCTCTCCTCGCCTTTTCTTTCCTCTCAGCCACGGCCTTTTTCTTCTTTTCTCTTAGATTTTCACTCGTTTGCTTTTTCTTACTCTCTTTTTTTCTATCACTTTCATTTTTTTGATCACTCTCTTTTTGTAGCCTTACTTAATTTTCAAATACTTATTATTTTGTCAAAGGTACAAGAGTGATTGGTCATTGATTAAGTACAAAAGAATATTTATTTGTATAACCATCGTGCTTCACTCGCCAATCAAACTACCATGTATGCCCTAGCAGCAAATGTCTAGCTTGCATCGGAACGACATCGTATGATGCTTCATCTCCATATTTACCAATCTGAAATGCAACTAGCACCTACTTGCTTACCTTTATCTCGCCACTATCATTCAACCATTGTAATTTGTATGGCTTGGGGTGCTTCAATGTGGGCAGTCCTAATTTTTCCACCATAGTTGTGCTGGCAACGTTAGTACAACTTCTTCCATCAATAATCACACTACATACCTTGTCTGTGACGTAGCACCTAGTGTGAAAGATGTTTTCTTGCTATGCTTCTTCAACTTCTTTTGCTTGCAAGCTCAACGCCCTCCTTGCCACCAACGTCAACACTTCAGGGGCTAGATACTCCTCGGAAACATCCTCCAATGGTGGCATGTCATCAGTGTCGAAATCTTCGTCATCGGTTACAATCTCAACATTATCTCGCATCATCATAACTCGCTTGTTTGGACATTGACTTGCTAGGTGACCCCTGCCTTGACATTTGAAACATTTAACGTCATGATTCTGAAAGGTAGAAGTATCAGTTTTACCTTAGGAAACATGGTTGGAGTTCTCAGCCTTAGGCTCAGATGCCTGAGAGTTGAAGATGTTTATGGCTTGTCTTCCTTCCTTGAAGAACTCGGTTTCCAAGGGTTAGACCTCGAATTATGACCTTCACGTGTACCCCCCCCCTCTTGAGTTATTGCTCTACCTTGATGGCCATGTGCACCATATCTTCCAACTCCACATAATGATGCATCTCAAACCTATCATGAATCTCTCGGTTCAACCCAAGCAAAAACCTAGCCATCGTCGCTTCTCAATCTTCCTCGACGTTAGCCCGGATCATAGCAACCTCCATCTCCTTATAATAATCTTCTACACTCCGGCTACCTTGTCTAAAGTTTGTGCAGCTTCTTATATAACTCCCAGTAGTAGTGACTTGGAATGAACTGCTTTCTCATCACCGCTTTCATCTCCTCCCATGTCTCTATTGGCCGTTCTCCATTTTGCCTCCTGTTTATAACAAGCTGATCCCACCAAGTTATAGCATAGTCTGAAAATTCAATCACGGCTAATTTTACTTTTTTGGCTTCTAACTAGTTATGGCAATCGAACACAAACTCCATATTTTTCTCCCACTCAAGGTATGCTTCAAGATCGGATTTTCCATGAAACGATGGAATCTTCATCTTAATACTACCAAATGGTTATCTTCCCAATTCCCATCTTTTCTAATCCAATAACCACACCCAAACCTACCCTAATTCATTGGTGGTTCAGCCAACTCCTCCAAGTCCACTTCATCTTTAATATCACCCTATTGTACCCCTTGTCGCACTGGCCTAGGTGGTTGTCGAACGGGTGTATTTCAAGGCTACCCCCTAGTTGTCTCTACTTCCAACCTATCCATTCTCTCATGAACTTGCTCTAATTCAGCCTCAACATCCGTCTCATCTCCCCCATCAACGCTTGTAATTGCAGGTTCAGAATAGTTGGTCGTTATGCCTCTTCGGTTGAGTTTTCTTCTTGATTAAGTGCATATTTAAAACCTGCGAAATAAGGCTAGGAACCTCGTGAGAACTCCCTTACATGTTTCACTCAAGAAAAGAAAATTCGCTTGCTCTTGTGTTTGTCACTCAATTGGCTTTTTCCCTCCAATATGCTCACCACTCTTGCCTTTTTCCACTCGTTGATTCTCTTTTGGTTCTTTTCAAACTAAACAAACAATAATCAAGATTTCCAACAACAATTCACCAAGAACCCGCCAAGAAAATTCAAATTTAAAGGTTAGAAACAAAGAGACATAAAGGAAAAAAGTTAATAATAATAAATAAATAATAATCAGTTTCTCCCACGGATTTGGAGATGAAGACACGACGAAAATCTCAAAATTTAGCGCATGAATACTAAAATGATTTCTAACTTTTAGAAGCAAAGAAACTAGACCGAGATTTGAATGGAATAAGAAGTACACGAATTGACAGCTAGAATACAATTTCACTACACTGAATCTTTCCTAATCATGAATTACTGTTTTTTTTTTTAATTTGAAGTTTTTATTTTTTTGAATTCGGATTTTTTTTAATTCAAAATTATTATTATTTTTTTTATAACCAGAAACTGAAATAAACTAGGATTCAGAGAAAGAAAAAAAAATTAAAGGATAGATAAATCTGACCTAGAACTGAGGCTTTGATACCAAATGATACGAACTACGCTAACTATATGACTAAACCTGTATTCAAAGAGGTCTCTAAGATCATTTCTATGAACAGGTTCGAATGGAAGGAACCGTGGCCTGTTACCTATAGGAGGTAAGAACCTTAGTATGGTGATGACGCCACAATCAACTAGGGAATGGTTGATTGATAAGTCGTTGGTGAACGTCACAGAAAATCACGATAAGTTCGAATAGTTCTTCAAAGAACCAAAGAGAAAGAATTCTCACAATTTATGATTAATGATCTATCATATTCCATGAAAAAGGTACAACTTATAGAACTAAGGCCACAAATATTCAAGCCTAATGCCTAAGGAAACTTGCCAAAAAAACTTAAAGGAAAGAAGAAATATCCACCTAATTTCAGCTTCAATTAAAAAGAAACAATTTTGACTTTAATCCTTTAATTTTCAGCTTATTACATGCCAATAAGGAAAAGAAAACAGTCAAGAACTAAATTAGGAAAGTAGAAAGTAGCCAATGTATCCAAATCAGATTTCCTTCCCAACAAACTCGCCCAAATCCAATAAAGAAAAGTGAATAATAATTCAACCTTGATTGATAAATCTCTTTCCTTTTGTTGTAGCTTGAAATCAGAAGAGGTGCCGGAAAAGGAAAGTTAGCACAAATTCTCATATTGACTTTCTTAAACTTGAATCATGCTTGTTAAGGGTGGGTCCACACATTCATCTCCCTCAATAGGCCTCCACGTGCATGCTTAAGCCCAAATCCCTCGAATCAGTCCATTTAACACATTTTGGAATTTCTTGCTCGTGCTCTTGTAACCGGTCCAATAGGAACTTGAATTGGATCCACATTGCATGCTCTTGTGCTAGGCATGTCCTCATCAAAATATTTATAAATTCAAAAATAGAAAAATAATATATCATAATCTACACAATAGTGGATCCCACTCACTAGTAGTAGGCACAAACATAGTGGGTCTCACTTACTGTGTGATGAGGACATGGCTAGCATAAGAGCATGGAGTGCGGATTCTTTTAAAGTTCTAGAAGAATGCAACCAAGACTAAGTTTAATTATAGCAAGTTAAATTGGGTTGTAAGGATTGTATGCCAAGATATTTACTTTCCTTTATTTGTTTAGCCTTTTTTGACTTTTTATAGGCATTTTAAAAACTTCCAACTTTCCTTTTCTAGTGAAGGTGTGAGATCAGCCAATTAAAGGGCATATTGTTTCCTTTTCTATTTTAGGCAAGTAAGAACCTTTAAGTACCATATTTTAGCATTAATTGGTATAGCTATTTTAGGAACCTTTTTTGTAACTTCAGCCTACAAATAGGCATCTTTGTAACCGTGAAAGGAGAGAGGTAATTATTAAAAAATGTAAGAGTATTTTCTCTTTGGTTCTTTGAAGAACTATTCGAACTTATTGGAATTTTCCATGGCATTCACTATCGACTTATCAAATGGATTTCCACCACTGTTTGTGGCGTCTTCACTATACCAAGGTTCTTGTTTCACATTAAACAATGGGTTGAGGTCAAATATACCAAGGTTCTTGTTTTTGTTGAAGCATGGGTCGAGGTCTCTCATCCTAACCTTATCATAGAACGTTCTTGGGTTCCTTCTTAGATGATGGGTTTTGTCACAAGTTGGCATGGTTCGCATCATTTGGTATCAGAGCCAACGGTTCTAATCAGGTTTTGCTTATCCAATCCTTTATTTTATGTTTATATTCTGTTAATCATGACTCTTGAAATCCAGTATCAAAAAAAAACGTCAAATTGTTTTTTTTCCAAATTATCAAAAAGAGAAGGATCTAAAAGGAAAAGAAAGAGAAAAGAAAGAAAGAAAAGAAAAAATAAAAATAAAAATAAAAGTTTGATTCTTAATATTTAGGGTTTAAGGAATCCCAAAATTGAATTTCCTACGGAGACTGAAAATTTTGCTGTTGCTCAACTTTCGTTTCTTTTTGGGTGTTAATTTTGAAAGCCTAAAACTCTCCCTACTTATTATGTTCTTGTATCTAGTCTGAACCTCCTTGGAAATCTGTTTTTGAATCATCACGGAAGTTTCGATATTGATTTGATTAGTTTTATAAGAACTGAGTGACAATTAACGAGTGAAAAAAGGCAAGAGAGGCGAGAGCATTAGAGTGAACAAAAGCTGAAAGTTTTGAGTGTAAACATGAGAGAAATTATGCGAAACCAGTTCACGAGAGAAACATGTAAGGGAGTGTGGTAGGGTCCTTTGTATTATTTCTAACTTTGTTTTGTAGAAAAAAAAAAAAAAAACTTTTTGGCATTCTATTCACTCTGGTGATTTATCTCTAAGTTCTTGTTGAACTAATCGAACTTATCAAGACTTTGTCTTGTGATGTTCAAATTCGACTTATCAAACGATTCTCCACCACCGTTTGTGGCGTCTACGACAATACCAAGATTCTTATTTGTGGGTTGATATTGGGTCGCGGTCATTATACCAAGGTTCGTGTCACGATTTAAGCAACGGGTCGCGGTTTCCATCCCATCCAAACCTGATTATAGAACATTCTTGGGTTCTTTTTCGTTGTCGGGTCTTGTTATTCTTGACGGGGTTCGTATCATTTGGTATCAGAGCCAAGGGTTCTAATCAGGTTTTGCTTATCCAATCATTTATTTTATATCTATTTTATGTTAATCGAGAGTCTTGAATTCTAGTATCAAAAAAAAAAAAAAAAAGGGATGTCAAACAACAGCAAGAACACTGTGGAGGGTACCACTGGAGTGGCCGATCCAAAACTTCTCATAGAAGCGATGATGGGAGAGATTAGGCGATTGTTGAAAAGGAAAGTTGGAAGTTTTTAAAATGCCTATGAAAAGTCAAAAAGGCCTAAACAAATAAAGGAAAGTAAATATCTTGGCATGTAATCCTTACAACCCAATTTAACTTACTATAATTAAACTTAGCCTTGGCTGCATTCTTCTAGAATTGGATTGTAAGGATTGCATGCCAAGATATTTACTTTCCTTTATTTGTTTAGGCCTTTCTGACTTTTCATAGGCATTTTAAAAACTTCCAACTTTCCTTTTCTAGTGAAGGTATGGGATCAACCAATTAAAGGGCATATTGTTTCCTTTTTCTATTTTAGGCAAGTAAGAACTTTTAATTACCATATTTTAGCCTTAATTAGTATAGCTATTTTAGGAACCTTTTTTGTAACTTCAGCCTACAAATAGGCATCATTGTAACCGTGAAAGGAGAGAGGCAATTATTCAAAAATGTGAGAGTTTTTTTTCTTTGGTTCTTTGAAGAACTATTCGAACTTATCGGAATTTTCCATGACGTTCACTATCGACTTATCAAACGGATTTCCACCACCGTTTATGGCTTCTTCATTATACCAAGGTTCTTGTTTCACATTAAACAATGGGTTGAGGTCAAATATACTAAGGTTCTTGTTTTTGTTGAAGCATGGGTCGAGGTCTCTTATCCTAACCTGATTGTAGAACGTTCTTGGGTTCCTTCTTAGATGATGGGTTTCGTCACAAGTTGGCATGGTTCACATCACTGTGTTATCCAATTTTAATATTTAAATAATCTTAATTATTTAAACAACACAATTAATTCACAATTAATTGTTTAGGTAATTAACAAATATTTGTGATTATTAAATAATAAAAGTAGCTAAATTCTCTTTTATATTTTATATCACATAATTAGTGAGTACAAATTCAATCCATCTATATAGTTGTTCAATTGCATAATGAAGAAGATGTGGGGAACTGTAAACCTGTATTTTAAACTCCAATAAATTTAATAATTAATTAAACTCTTTGTTTAATTTATCAACTTTATTAATTCTAAAATTATTCCATTAAAACTTGGAACTGCACTTTTGAAATTACATATAGAGAATTACTCAAAGAATAAAGTCATCCATTTGATATAGCCATTGCATATAAATTAATCTTCCATAAATAATATATAATCAGATCTATGTAAAATCCGTTAACCTCTCTAATTGCGTCTTTATTCTTGAGTGCCATTGATTCTCTTATGAATGATAAATTCATGAAATTAGTCATGAATTGTTCGCTCATACCATTCAAGCCCTGATTCAACACGCAAGGGAATTATTTATCTACTTCTTTAAAACTAAGCAATGAATTCCATCTTGTAATATTAACATTTCCAGCTATTTAATTCATCATATCTCCAAAATACAAGAGATAAGATTAAAAACTTGAAATCCATATCGAGTAAATCAAAAGACATGATTACATAAATAGAAGTATGTTAATAACTCAAGATTAAAATCATTATATAAATGACCATTCATTAATGTAATCATAAATTGATATATTTAATGGAAATTATCAACAATTCATATCACATCATGTCCACAGTCCTACATAATCACATTATGCACAGTGCACTCATTATATATCTCTCTACATTAACAGTTTGGATAAGACCGTTCTACTATTAATGGTAATGACATGTACTAATAATATTCAATTAGATATACGACACTTTAATTATTTAATCAATTAAATAATTAATTATTCATTACATACCATTTTAGATTACTATCTTTAAATATTATTCTCTTGTAAATAACATTTATATACAATATTTAAGGTCACGTGAATAATCATGAAATCTCATGATATTTATTAAGTATCAAATATACATGCATATAAAGTATTATTAGATAAAACATTTTTTTATTTAAATTGCAACAATATTATAACATCATATACTTTATGGGCACCAATCCCAACAAAACAAACTCAAATGGTAAGATAACCACCTCCATATTACAATGAAAATAATAAAACTACATGCTGGAAATTTCGACGCCTTTGTTAGACTATAACATAAAAAACTAAAGCCTAAAACATGACTACTGCAAGCCTTCAATAGAAGTATATAGTTGACCAGAGGACCATCAAAGTAGGAGAAATGCTTTAGAAGATAAGTAGTGAAGCCGCTGAAATGCCTTCAAACTATAGAACGTGAAACACACGTGCTACTACCGTTAGCATTTGGAGCCGGCATCACCACCTCCATAAGAAGCCTACAACCATTCGGAACAAAAACTCGAAAAGAGTACAATGACCAAATGGGGAATGTGCCACTAAGCGCTTTCAAGCCATCCAAAAACCATTCTCCAAGTGACATGAGATCCCCCTAAATGGAGCCACCTCGCCAAACACTGAAACTAGACACTAAGTTAAGAGGGGGTTTTGATACTTAAAGTAAATAAAAGAAATCATAAAAGAAATTAAAGAAAAATTCAAGAATATTAAAATATTGGTTAAGGAAACATTCTCCACCACCAGGCATAGAATTATAATTGAAATAAGAATTATCTCTAACTTTCTATTGAAACTACCAACTATAGATAATAACAAGCTCTGCTACCCCAATCTTTCCTTAGTTCGTCGTTAGGCAAAACAACTTCTTCGCCTAATTCCCTTCCTGTTAAATAACCTAGAACAAACTCTCTAGATTTAATCCAACAGAAGCATTAAGATGAATATAGGTTGATCTAAAAAACAAACACGCAAGCTTGGTTCATTTATTCTAGGTTATGCTCCATATGCAATCATATGAAAATATCTCTAATCAATGATCACAATTGCTATTAACGATTAGAAAAATATGACAATCGTGGATCAAGATTCCTAATCAAGTAATAGAAAATTCTCAAGTCTTATTTAGTTGCGCACCCAAACAAAACAAGAAAATATTCAAGAACAATAAATTTGGAAGAACATAAATAATCTCAATTGGAAAGTTAAAAAATAAAATCTAACTCATTAAATTAATAATCATGTGTCTAGGGTTTTGAAACCCCCCTTAATCGAAGACAAACTTAATTAAACATAATTAAGAAGAACAATATAAAAAGAAAAACTAAAGAACATGGAAGAGAACATAATAAATGAGGAAGAATGATTTTGTTCTTGAAAATCTCTACGCAGATAATCTTCTTGAGCCACCAATGAATCTTTTCTTTTTTTCTTCTCCCTAAAAGGCTGTTAAAGAATGGTCAAAAGACTCCCAAATAAATCTTAGAAGGACCGATTTATAGGCTCCCAAGTCAAAAGGGGAAAGTTTGGAGGCCTTTTGAAATTGTAAAAATTCACGTCAGATCGTTGTAGCTCTCTCCATAAGTGCTGTAGCACTCTTAAAGTCGGTGGCTACTGACACACTAACCAATGCCTAGGCACTCTAAAGCCAGTGGCTAGGCACTTAAGCCAGCATCGAGGCGCCCAAGGCCAGCACCTAGATGCTCTGGCCTTGGCCTTTTTTACTATAAATGTGACTATTTATTAATATCCAAAACACCTACAAAATATAAAAACACAGGTAAACACTAAAATTTCTCAAGAAACCAACAAATAAACATTGATATAAAATAATTAAGAATTAAGCACTTATCACCTCTCTTAAGTTATTTATTTATTAATTTATTTATTTTTAGTGAGAGAATTCTTCTACGTTTATTGGCATAACAACTTAAAAAGGGGTGTTCACTAGCAAAATTTTTAATATAAATTATTAGATGCTCGGTCAATATTAATTGAGGTACAAGACTAATCTACACCTATCTTGTTATTTTTATTATTTGTGTTATAGACATCAACTTTTAATCTCAATTTTTGAAAATAAATTCATATAATGGTGAATTGTCATCGTTTTATTAATAAATATAATTAATTGATGTGAAAATACTTTAAACATTAACCAATTAATGATTAAAAACTCACATACAAAATATGTTGATAGTTAAAAGTTCATATTAGAATTGATATCTTTAACATTTTTTTATTATTATTGCTGGCTAGAGTTAGTTGAGTTCTTCAGCTGGACAGGACTATAAAATCCCACTTAGTGCACAAATTCTATTATGATGGAAGGCTTTGTACAATAAGTGCTTGTTTTTCTGGATGAAATCTTAATTTGAGTTAATTCTATCACAATGGATTTATTTTATAAGAAATCCATGTAACGTACTACCTCTTTTTAATTATTTAAGTCCACCATCATATATCTTTATAATTCCTTTTGTCCTTTGAAAAAAAAAAAAAAAAAAAAAAGGCCAACAAACAATATATGCTTAAAAAAAAAAATTCATGATGACATTAAAGATTTCTAATTCTAAATTATTATTATTATTATTATTATTTTATAAAGAGAGGAATTTACAGGAACTTGTTTATTTTATATGTTGGATCATATGGTAAATTGAGGAAACTTGTCAGATTTACATTTTTCATCATGCTTAAAGTGAAAAAGGAGGGCATTATGAAAGCCATGAGGATACAGCACATCACACAATATTCAACGTTGGAGTAATGAGCATCTTATCATACGCGGTGCTACTCAAAAATCGATTTAACTTGATCAAATATATGAAACAATAGGATGGCATTGTTGGGTTATTATCTTTCCAATTATCTCTTGTCCGGTGTTTTTGTAAAATGATACTTTATTTCTTTTTATATGTTTCTATAACAACTTGTTAATTTTAGTATAACATTTTTTTTACTGATTATCATCCTATATATTTAGTTTTAAATAGTAACATATTAGAAGAGTCAAAATAGAAAATTACATCTAAATCAACTAATACTAATAAGATTACAAATAAAATGTTGCAATTGTACAGTTGTCAAACTTGAGAAAATTACTAATTTTTTTGAGAACTTTTGAAAAACATCATAAACTGAAGCATTGGTTTGATTTTTGTCACCAAATTTATTTATTTATTTTTTTTTTTTTGCAAAAATCACCTTGACGTGTCATTATATTTTAATTATTTACTTATTTATTTACTAATTTAAACTATTGATTATACCCTCAAGTTACCATTTAGTTCCACGATGAGACTAGTCAGTTGATGGTTCCCAGTTGGTTACCATTTGATATCCAACGTGAAACCGACTGATAACCATCACCTCTAATGGGAAACTGATAACCATCATGTCCATAGGGATATTGGATGGTAACCCACCGATAACTATTTGGTTAATGACTAGTACCCACCAACCTATAAACCACCTCTAGCATTATACATGTTTATAGGTTGGTGGTTACCAACCAGTAACCCCCATCTCTAGCGGGATACTAGATGGTTACTGATCGATAACCACCACCTCCTACCACAAAATTTTGGCCGATTGTATCACCAGATTGCTAAGAAAGAATAAAAAAAAAAAATCATTCAAACTCACAAAACTATCTCAAACACCCAAAAATTTTATACCAAAGATTTAAAAAATTCAAAACATTACAAGTCTCATTTTCTCTCCATTGCATGTCACCCACACGCCCCACTGCACGATGGATTTTTCTTCTGCTCTCGCCACCGCAATCTCTAGATCTCCTCCCATCATGCCGGGAGACCCCAAAAGAGCTAGGTTCCGATCGTGGCAATCATTGTGAACTCTCGCAGCTTCAATCGCCATCCCAGATGTTTTGGCACGGCAGCAGTGACAACGGCGGTATCTTCTAGGTGAGGTAGTGTAGAGAAAATGAGAGAAATAGAAAGGGAAGCAGAATGAAGAAAGAAAAAGGAGAGAGATAGTAGAAGAGAAAAGGGTTAAAAAAATGTCATAATGGCATCATTGCTAATGTCATTATGGTATTTTTCACTATAGTTTTTCAATTGTATAAAAATCAATCCACATCACATAAAAATACATGGATTCTAATGATCCCAATTTTCTTTTGTGGTGTTACACTTCGTTTGGCATTTTAACTTAACTCAAATTAAATTGTATTTTTTCATCTCAGTTTTTGTTCTTTTATAATAAATTTTTGAAAAGTCAATCAATTCTAACTTAAAAATTTCATCTCTAACCGGCGAACCAAACGGAAATTTAAATAGCTGCCCTTTTTTCACTTAACGGTATGATTTGTTTGTCAGGTGCTGAGAAATATATAAGACGAACATGGGCGGTTGCGCTGTCATGTCAAGAAATGGTAGTGGAGGACCACCACACCCCGCCCCCCACCCCTTCAATAATTTTCTTTCAAAATGTTCTCTAGGTTTCTCACCCTTCTTAAGGGATGAGTGTTCACATTTTGATGGTTTTTTTTTTTAATAAATATTTTATTTGGCTGATGGTCAGTTATTGTTGGCAGTTTAAGCACTTGTGCTTATTTAATGCATAATCAAATTTGACAAAATTAATTTGGTGACCCATCTGGTTCAAGGAAAGCTCAAATTTAAAGTTCAATTTTGTGTAGAGATTTCTTTAAGTATGGACTATTGATCAAGACTGTAGATCAATAATATTAATAATAAAATCAACCAAACAAAAAAAAAAAAAAAGAAAAAAAAAGGAGGTTTGCTTTTCTTGTGTCAAAGTTGTCCCTCATACTTTAAAAGGTGTAAGAATAGTTTCTAGATTGGATTATTTTATATATTTTCATCAAATTTATTTTACTTTCACTCAAAACGAGTACTTTATTTTTTGAAATTTTACATTTTTATATCGTTATATTACATTAATATAAAATTCTACGCGTTTCTTGTTAACATATGGTTTTGGGCTGAAAATACCTACAATACCCTTAAAAAGAAAAATTACAACTTTGATTATTTACCCTTTTATACTATGCATTCAAAATCAAGCATTTTATATCATTATATTACATTTTTAATAAATATATATCAATACTTTTTCTTAACTAACACTTTATTTTGATCTAATAAAATGACCAAAATACCCTTACAAAGGAAAATTATAAAACGACAAAACGTTTAATTTGCTCAACAAAAAATTCAGACTTCTCAACCCTACCATCATCATGACCAACTAGCATTTTTCCACCCTGCCGCCATGCACCCCATGCCTCAGCCCCTTATATAGCTTTTAGTTTAAATTAGAGTTCATTCAATTAATTTTAACTTTAACTTCTAAGGTATTTTGGGTATTTTAAATAAAAAATTAAGTATTAATCAAGAAGCTGTATGGGTTTATGTACTAAATGTTATATAAATATATAAAAATGCATAATTTTAAAGTACACAGTATACTTTTAAAATAACATAAAATACTTAACTTTAGTCTTTCGTTTTAAAGGTAATTTGGGTAATTAAGGTCAAAATTAATTGTGTACTGAGAAAGGAAAGAAATTCCTATATCAAAAAATGTAAAAGTTCAAAATGCATGATATAATTTTTGAATAAAAACAAAATGTAGGTTAAAAAAATGTAAATAACCCTTCAAAATTTTACTCCATTCCTGAGCATGGCACCTCCATTAGTATATTACTAAAAACAACGGTTACTAAACTCTAAAACATATTTATAAAAATAAATAAATAAATAAATAACTCTGAAACTATCAAAAGTTATATTTGGGGGTGTTTGGTATGTGGTAAGTAAGAATCATGTTACTCAGAAAATGATAAAAGGTAGTTTGATTCGATAGGGAATCCATGAGAATAATATTAATCGTAGGAGATGATTCACATTACCATTGAAAGAGTACCCTATACAAAACGTCCACTTTATGCCATTTAACCCCCAAAAATTAAAATTAAAATTAAAATCTCTAAAATATTAAAGGCAATTAATACTATAAACTCCCATTACTATAAACGAAGGATTCTTGCCAACGCTGATTTAGGCTATAAGCTGAAAGCAACCTTTTGTAGAAAAAAGAGGTGGTTAACTTTAGATATCCAAAATCGAATCCCATGCCAGATTTGGAGATAGCTTTGAAAGCAGTACGTTTGTATTCTTTCACTTATATAGGGTAAAATGCTTATTTAATTTTGGACAGAATTCGTTAGTAATTTGATCAAAAAACTAATTAATGATTTATGTTCAAAAATTAATAAAAAAAACTATTATAACAACGTTTTTAATAATTTACGATTGTTTCAATTACAAAATAATGATGATGATGATGATGGGAGCTGTCTAATGAAATCTTCTTACTTTATCTTCTCAATGGGGTAAAAATGTTTGACCATCAGGTCCAGTTTAAACGGTTGAGATGTTATATACACAACAGGGGGGACCGGGGGAACCAAGAACGAGAATCCAGTTCTTAGCCATCTCCCTCGCTGGCGTCGTCCACGCGACCTCCCCTTGCACCCTCGACACCCTTCAACGACCTCCTCTCCCTGGCTATCTTCTTTGGCGCATTCACGGACTCGCCGGCGCCTGCCCAAGAACAATTATCAAAAGAAAGGGAAAAAAAGAAAAAAAAAAAAAAAACGAGAATTGAGAACCAAGAACCAAGAACCCAGTTCTTAGCTATCTCTGTGGCCGGCGTCATCCAAGCGACCTTCCCCTGCCCGGCACCGGCACCCTCGACACCCCTCGTCAACCTCCTCTCCCTCACGATCTTTTCCGGCACATTCATGGCCATGAAGGCCACTGCTCCCTCGCCGGCACCTTCCCTCCATTGGATCTGTCGATCCACGCTGATCGGAGATGAGTAAGAAAGCTGGTGAGTGGTGGGAGCAAGAGTGGCGATGGAGGCTCGCCTGCTCGCAGTGGAGGGGGATCGGATGATCTGCATTTTTTTTGGTTGCAGATCTGAAATCACGATCTGGGTAATGCATAAGAGCTCACGATGTCGGCGACCATAGATGAGGTTGCAGTTAGGGCAGTGTATGGCTCGTGTTGGAGCAGAATTTCGTCCAACACCAAATAAATGTTCTTGAAATAGAAAACAAGATCAAATGAAAGAAATAATCA
>JAFMPE010174485.1:20846-56792 GCA_024759925.1 Ficus religiosa
ACCTATATTGACTTGAATAAAAATTAATTTAAATAATTTTTATATAATGACAAAAATACCATCCAACATCAGCCCCCAGTCCCTAAGTTTAGTATGTCAAACGACAAGGACTTTTTAACTCTTTTTTTTTTTTTTTTTAATTCGGTCCTGCCAAAAAATTCATGATCGGTCCTGCCGTCATGTTCGTGTTTGGTCTTGCCAAACTATATTTTGAATCGGTCCTGCCGAAAAATTCATGATCGGTCCTGTCGTCATGTTCGTGTTTGGTCCTGCCAAACTATATATATATTTATTATTATTATTATTTTTAATATGTTGGAGTCATTGGAGGATACTTATCTACTCCTATGGAGTCATTGGAGGATATTGGAGTCGTTGGAGGATACTTATTTACTCCTAAAATTTCATCTTTATTTGAGTAATTTTTGTGCCTTTAGAAACTAGGCATTACATCAAAAACTCAACTTAAATAAAAACACACTTTTAATAAGCTAATACTACTTAAAATCACATCACATAACTCAAACACCTACTGATAATATTTTCTAAGGTGTTCAACATTCCAAGGATGCTTTAACACCTCACCCCACTTATTTTCTAACCGGTAGGTACTCGGCCGAACCACTTTCACCACTTTGTACG
Organism: Ficus religiosa; assembly: GCA_024759925.1. NCBI lineage: Eukaryota > Viridiplantae > Streptophyta > Magnoliopsida > Rosales > Moraceae > Ficus > Ficus religiosa. Next base: position 21,489 of record JAFMPE010174485.1, read on the forward strand.
GTCCTTCACATGTTCTTCACGCGGATCGAGTTCTCCAAAGTTCTGTATGTCATTTAAGTCTTTTGACAAATTAATTGGTAAATCTCCATCTATTTGATAAATGGTTGAAATCACCTCTTTTCCTTTTACGCGTGATTCCCCATTGGTGGCATTAATGTAACAAATCCGTGCTTCTTTTTGACTTCCGATTACCACTCCGATGCCATTTTTTATTGGAAATTTCATCATCAAATGATATGTAGAGGTAACTGCCCTTATCGCATTTAGAGTTGGTTGGCCAATAATGGCATTATAAACAGATGGGCGATCCACCACTAGGAAATTCACCATTCGTGTTATTTATGCTAAATCTTTTCCCATTGTAACTGGGAGAGTTATCACTCCTTCAGCCCTAACACATTCCCCAGCAAATCCATACAAAGGGGTTAACACTGGAGTTAGCTTTGCCCCCCCTAGATTTATTCATGTTAATGCACTTTTGAATAATATGTCCGCAGAACTCCCATTATCGACCAAAATTCGGTGGACCTTACTATTTGCTATTCGGAGAGATATTACCAAGGCATCATTATGTGGGTGGAGTAATTTCTTAGCCTCTTCTTCTGTGAAGGTTATGGCGACATGCTCCATTTTTGAAAACTTTGCAATATGCTTGGTCATGTTCACATAATGTGTACCATCAAAGTCTTTGGCTTCTCGGGCATATGACTTCCACGCACGTGAACTATCACAGAATTTCGTCCAACACCAAATAAATGTTCTTGAAATAGAAAACAAGATCAAATGAAAGAAATAATCAAGAACATTAAGCATGAACACAAAAGAACCTCAAGAACAGTATAGAGAAAACCGGACTCCGGTATAATTGCCTTAAGGCTTTGTATTGAGAATTGTGTCTTGTCCTTTTCCTCTTAATTCAAGAGAATTTATAGGGAATGTAGGAGTTTAATTCTCCTATTAATTTGAGAGTTTATTCTCTCTTTAATTACAATGAACTATTCACATTTCAATGATTTGATATGTAATAAATATGGATGTTTAAATAGACGATTGAGTTCCCTTTGTAAACTCTTATTAATTGTTGAACGTTGTCCTTTGTAAACGCATGAACTTCTCCTTCTGACGTTTTATATAACCTGAGGAAGACTCTTACTTGAGGGTAGTCTCCTTCCTCATAAATAAGTAGACCTCTACCTGGGTTGTCTCCTGCCTTATAATTAAGTAGGCTCCTACCTAGGTTGTCCCCTTCCTTAGGCAGGCTCCTACCTATATTGACTTGAATAAAAATTAATTTAAATAATTTTTATATAATGACAAAAATACCATCCAACAGCTCGAACTGGCGCTTGGTTAGGCTGCGGCGACATGGCCGGAGACGACGTGGAAGGGGTGGCGTGACGATGTGGTTGGGTGGCCGACGAGACCCACAGATATTCTTTCCTTTTTTTTTTTTTCCTTCAAAGTATGATTAGGTGCAAGTGTTGTACAATTAATTTGGTGCATCTTTTAGATGTAGGCCATTCATAAATAATGGAACGATTGAAATTTTTTACACAGAAGGGAAAATTGCTTTATCCCATATAGAATCAGCCTAATAATAATAGGGATCCAAGTTGTATAAACTTAAAATTTAGTTGGCAAAGCTTTTACAATATCTGTAATAGGTGGACAAAATTAAAAGAAGATTCCGAACAGGCCAAGATTATCATTTGATGCATCCCCCAGACAAAACTTGCCATTCAAGTCACTGACACTTTTTTTATATATCTCTTGCCTCTCAAGTCTTTTATCGTTCTCTGTCTATTTTTTTTATTCTCTCATCATTTACCTTGGGATAACACCGTATGCTGCCAGAGAGCATAAAATAAAAAAATATCAAAAACTCTCCATGAACTTTATTGTCAAAATGCCCCTGAATTTTCAAAAGTGTCTATTAGGCCCATTAAATTTTGATAAGTGTGTCATATTGCCTCTGTAACGGATTCCATAAAAAAATTTTGATGGATATGTGATGTACATGAAAAAGGTAAAATTGACATTTTATTCAATTTCTTAACACATCCAATTGATTCATTTTTTCTTGACCAAAAAAAAAAAAAAAAAAAAAAAAAAAAAAAAAAAAAAAACAGTTGATTTGGTTGGTTGAGTTCCAGCAGAGCCCCTCCTCCTGGGATGTCGCCACGTCCATTCTTTTGAAACTTCCCCATTACTACACGAATCAGGCTGAAATTCAAATTCAAAATAATTCAAATTCAAAATCAAAATCAAATTCATCATCGTCATCTTCAGAATAGCGGCAGCAGCAGCAGCAGAAGAAGAGAATTATGAGGTGCAGTTCTTCGTAGCACACACAAATTCTGAAGCGCAAGATCCAGAACGAAGCCTCCTTGTGTAGTTTAGACTCCCAAGCCAGACATACTCTCCTCAACGCTCTTCTATCAATTGGGTTTTGTAGTTCCCCAAATTCTGACTCAAAACCGTAAATCTTTTGGGGATTTCCTTTTTTTTTTTTTTTTTTTTTTTTTTTTTTGGGGGGTGAGGTAAAGAAAAGATGAATCAAGTGGATAGGTTAAAAAATTGAATGAATGCAAATCCATCCAAATTTTTAACAGAATCCATTACAGGGGACAATATGATACACTTGTCAAATTTTAGGTGCACAACATGCTGTTTTTAAAATTCAGGAGACATTTTGACACAAGTGACAAAGTTCAGAAAAAAATTTATGATATATTTCCTATAAAATATACTTTTACTTGTAGTGCTCGTCCTTATACGGTACATTTCAACCCGAATTATTTGGTTGCATATGAAAAAAATAATAAATAAAAAAACTTATGGCCCATAAAATATATATTATGCTCAATCGTCATATCTTATTAGACTCTTGTCAATTTTTATACTTTTTTTTTTTTTGGTGTAATACAAGTTTAAATCATTAGATATTAATATATTCCGTCAATTATCACACTTTTTTTTTCTTCTAATTTTTAATATGATTTTAATCAGATCTAATTATCAATTAAGACACTATGTGAATCTCTTATTAGGTCTTGTTCAGATTGCACACCAAATACTGAATTCAATTGTAAGGTATGAGAAAACCTGTAAATTCCATTAAATGGTCATATTTTTATTCAATATGATACGCTTACGTTTGATATCCTTACAGACCCAAGCAAGCACCCATAGGATAAAATTTTCCATTTTAGTAGACGCATGGTCATAATTTCTTAGCTCTTACGCTAACTTATCAAAAGGGCAAAAAAAAAAAAAAAAAAAAAAAAAAAAAAAAAGTAATAATTAATAAAAGTCTCTCCAAGGCTAATACAGTGTGTTTCAGGTGTATTGTGCAAAACAGTAGAAGAAAGTCGTTTTCTTCATTTTCTTCCGAATTGACGTAAACTATGGAAGATTACAGTCATGAATTAGTCTGAGAGTTACATCAAAGATCTCTCGTTTGGTATTTCTAATATGTTATAGACAAAATAAGTAACCCTGCTCTCTCCTTTTTTTTTTTTTTTTCATTTTTTTTGAATACAGAACAAGAATTTCAATTAGGAGCTTCAATTGGGAATAACAGAATTCTTTCCCTTCCCATACCTTGTGAAAACAAATCTCCCAGTTGAAATGGATCTCTTCATAGCAAGAGGACTCCTAAGCAAACCAAGAGCCCCGCTTCTATCCCATTTGCAATGATGTTCCTGACTGATGAGATCATGATCAGCCGCTCCTTTTGAAGACGTACCAATTTCCATACACAGTTGGAAACCATTTTCCATCTGAATCACCAAATCCTCATCATAATCATCATCATCAGCATCATCGTCGTCGGAGCAGTCGCGCAATATATCCGCCACCGAGAGACGATCTTGGGAACAAAAAGTAGGAGAATTTAACGAAACCGATCTCCTTATTGGCTGATTGATCTGATCAACCTCACCATGATCCCCAAATTGGTTGATGGTCTCCAATATCCCGCCAGTCGGGGTGGTCTTCGGCAGATTGCCGACGACACCGAAGACCTCTTCTTCTCTAACACCCACTTCCACATTATCCTCGACCAGAACCACAACAACGCTCTCATTGTTTCTGCTTTGATACTCCATTGCAGTTGCAGCCACTCTACCACCACCACCACTGCTCATGATCACCTCTCTCTGAGTCTGAGGCATTCCGTCGAACAGAAAAGGCGCGATATTCGATCTGCAAAGCGGGCAGCTGGAGTGGGATTTAAGCCAAGTATCGATGCAAGGGACGTGAAAAGCATGGTTGCATTTGGGCAACAATCTCAGCTTCTCATTCTCTTCAAACTCGCTTAAACAAACCGAGCAGTCTGTTCCTTCCACAAGGCCTTCACTCTTCTTATACTTGTACACTCTAATGGACTTGATCAGACCCTCTTCTAATCCCTCCGATTCCGAAGGAGGCTGAAACGACGAGTCGGAGGGTCTTGTTTGGTGGGCATTGTTGTCGTCGTCTGCATCCGTAGCTCCTCTGCCGACGTTGTCGTTTGCTGATCTCCGGCGGCGACAGTACTTGGCTATGATGGTGTAGTAGCTTAGAAGGATGAAAGCGCTGGCGAGGATTCCGATGACGGCGATGATGACGGGGGAGAAGTCGGCGCCGGAGCCGTGGTCGGAGGTGCCGTCGTCGTCGTTGTCTGGGTCGAAAAACGGCGGCGGAGGAGGGAAGATGATGTAGCACCATTGTGGGCAGTAGATGCTGCAGAGGCCTTGGGAGCAGTCCTTGTAACTGCTGTCGTACGGTGAGACTGACGCCCAAGAAGAACCTGCCATGTCTGTTGTCTGTCTGCGACTCTCAATTACTGAGACACTGCCCACAAATCTCACTTCTCTTTCTTTTTTATTCTTCTGGCTGGAAGAGACAACAACAGGGCTTTGATTAGTACCAACTACTCATCAAAGTAGCCTCACAAAGAAGGGAGAGAGAGAGAGAGAGAGAGATGAGAAGTTTGGGCAAAGGAGTTTGCGGGAAAAGAAAAAGAGGAGAAAATGAGGGGAAGAAACAGATGGAGAGAGACTAGAGAGAGACAGAGAGAGGGCTTTACATGGAGAGTAAAGCAAAGTAGAGGTGTGGAAATCAATGCATCTGCTCTTATCTTCTACTTTTTCTTCTCTTTCTTTTGTTTTTGTTCTCCTATTTCTTTTACTTATTCCTACCACTTTTTCATTTTTCTTTTTTGACCGTATTTTGGCATTGTTTTGTTATTATATTGCTGGCGATGCTTTGCAGTGTATATAGCACTGGAAAAAAAAAAAAAAGTTACATTTGATTTGTCAGCTAAAGATAAATTCAGGTTCATTTGATATTTTAACTTAATTTTAATTTAATTTTTAATTAAATTATATATTTTTATCTTAATTTTTTGAAAATTATAACTAGTTTTTAAAAAATTAACTAACTCTAATTAAAATTTTTATTTTAAATCGGTGAACTAAACGCAATCAAAATTTTTTAGTTGGAATTAGTTGACTTTTCAAAATTTTATTATAAACTTTGTTTATTTTTTAGAAAATGACAAAAATTAATGTGAAACCTTTATTAGAAGTTGGTTGAGAAACCAATTGAAGGGATAGGTGTAGTTTTTTTGTTTGTTGGCCAATGATGGTTGGATGGGTGATGATTCGTAGACTAATTGAAGTAACCAAATTGATGTTCATGAGGGCATGGCTGATAAGAAACTTGAAGTTGAAGAACCAATCAAAGTTTCCTTGAGTCCGGTAACAAGAGCTCGAGCTAAATGATTCAAGGAAGAACTCAACAATTTAATCCGGAAGGTTTAGCAAGAGGATTTAGGCATGATCACTAATGAGGGACAAAAAAGGTTGGTCCACCTCATCAATGTCAATTCAGATCAAGAAGATCAGTCATGCAAATCCATGTAATAGGCGTGTGAATCAAGAAAGAGAAACTCAAAGCTATTTAGTTTCTTTTTCTTTATTAGCTCATTAGTCCACTTTCCTTTTCTATATTTTTGGCGTGTACAACCATTTATTTTTGTTAGATTATTTTGTTTCCTTTTTCTATTTTAGACAAGTAAGAGCTATTATTACCAGATTTTAACATTAGTTAAGAAGGCATGTAATTAAGCTATTTTTGGAACTTTCTTTGCAATAATTCAGCCTATTAATAGGTGCCTATGGAAAAGAAAAAAGGAGGTAATTCATTTAGAAATTTGAGGGATTTTCTCTTTGGTTCTATGAAGAATTATTCGAACTTATCATGAATTATTCTTGTGGCATTCAACAATGACTTATCAAACGGATTTCTATCACCATTTGTGACATCAACAATATACCCAGGTTCTTGTTTCATTATAAACATCGGGTCGAGGTTCCATTCAAATTTGGTCGTAGAACAATCTTGGGTTCCTAATTGTGTTCGGGTCCGTTATTCTTGATGAGGTTCATATCATTTGGTATCAGAGCAAGATTTTAGCCTCAAGTTTGTTTATCCCTTTTGTTTTTCAGCCTAGTTTCCCAATCTCTTTTCAAACTTTAGTTGGCCAAATTCCCTTGTCTTTTTGGTTGTATTTTCTTTTCTTTTCCTTGCTGAAGCTTTTATTTCAATCCTTGATATTGCCCAAAAAAAAAAAAGAATAATAATAATAATAATAACAATAATAATAATATAATAATAATAATCATTGCATCTGATTGAGTTTCTTTTGGGGAAAAAAAATTTAGTGTGAAACATTTTTTTATTGGAAATTCATATGACACATTCGGTGTTCATAAAATCAAAATCTAATTGGTAAGTTGTGAATGAATTGTTTGCTGGAAATTCTTGTTCTGGTTTGATTAGTTTGATAAGAGCTGAAAAAGAATTACCACGAGTGGAAAAAGGCAAGAGCGTGAGATTATTTGAGGGTAAAAGCCAAATATTTTGTGTGAAAAACATGAGTGTTGAGTGAAACATAATCTTTGAGTGAAACATGAGAGGGAGATAATTGTGAGGTCATTTCTTTTTTTTTTTTTTTAATCTTTTATTTTTTATAACTTATTTCTTACAGAAATCATGTCTCAACACGACCATGAGGAAGCCTAAAGAGGGGCGGATACAAGGCTATACATGGAAGCTTTGGTAGGAGAAATGAGGCGGATGAGGAGGGTGGAATTAGAGCAAATCAATGTATGGTTGGATCGAGTGGAAAATGCCAATCGGGGGTAGCCATAAATGGCTCCCAATGTACATAGGAGGGAAAGAGTTCAACCGAGACATGTCACGGAGGACTTTGAGGAGTTCAACGAGGGCGGTTTTGAGGAGAAGGGTGATAGACACTCAATGGGCAGTGTTAGGAGGTTTGGGCGGATTAAAAGATATAGGAATCAGGAGGATACTAATTTGGGCAGATTAAGATGAAGTTGCATTCGTTTCAAGGCAAGAATAATCTCGAGGCGATCTAGAGTCGGAAATGAAAATCGAGCTAGTTTTTGATTGCCACAACTACTCTGAGAATCCAAATCCAGACACAAGTGCGCTCGAGAAACTCTAAAGCCATTGAGTTTTCTGACCATGTTATTGTTTGGTGGGATCGATTGGTGTTAAATAGGAGGCGAAATAGAGAAAGACCAGTGGACACTTGGGAGGAGATGAAAACAGTGATGGGGAGGCGTTTTATGCCAAGTCACTGTTACTGGGATTTGTACAAGAAGCTACAAAGACTCACACAAGGCAATCGAAGTGTTGAAGATTACTACCAAGAGATGGAGGTAGCAATGATTCAAGCAAATGTAGAGGAGGATCAAGAAGCCACTATGGCACAGTTTTTGGCAAGTTTGAATCAAGAAATTGCCAATCAAGTGGAGTTGCAACATTACATGGAGTTGGAGGATATGGTACACATGGCCATAAAAAGTTGCAAAGCAACTCAGGAGGAGGGGTACACGACCGAGCTAATACACCGAACAAACTGCTTGTAAGCCGACTTATCCAAAGAAGGAAGAGAAAGCCATGACCAACCCTAAGACCGAGACCAAGCCTTTTTCCTCGGCTTCCAATTCACAACGAAAAAATGACTTTACTTCCAATCGCAATCGTGACATTAAGTGTTTCAAATGTCAAGGCAGGTAATACGAACCACGCCAACAACGTGACAAAACCTGATACCAAATCTGGGAACAATGAACCCAAGATCTTTCAAGTTTGATGGAAACAGCGACCCGTTGCTTAGCAAAGCAAGAACCTTGGTAAGGTGAAGATGCCACAAACGAGTATGGAAAGTCCATTTGATAAGTCAATTTTGAATGCCACAATGAATCCTTAATAAGTTCAGATAAATTTCTTCAAGAACTCAAGAAGAATAACTCACAATATCAATAAAAATTAAATGAAAAAACTACTTTCATAATTTGAAAATCAGCCTTATATAGTCGAAATTATAATTTGTAAAATTCATAATCAACCCTTATTGAAAAACACACCTAAAAATCCCTATTAAGGAATCAGATTTCGACTCCTTAACCCCCTGTAACAAAGTCTAAACAAAGATACTGAAATTCAAATTTTAAACTGAAACTTAAAACTAAAATAGGATTACAGAGAAATCAAATATTGATCAGATCTTTTAAATTTCTTGAATCTTGTTTTGAATCTTGAACTTCTTGAAAACTTGAAAACATAATTTGATAGAAACATGCCCACATCAGCTTGGAAACCCCTTGAACGTGTATCCCAGAATGGACATGCAAGTTAGCCATGTAATGGCTCAATGGACATGTATGGCTTATTAGCTCTCTTCCGGATCAACTTTGATGAGTTAAAACAACCTCTGTTCACCCTCAGGAGTGAACACTCTCTTCTTGTTGTAGAACTCTTTGGACTAAGTTATTTAGCACTTCTTTGAATCTTTTAGCTCGAGCCCTCATCACCGGACCAAATGAAACTTGAATTAGTTTGTGAATATTCCTTGCAGCCTTGATGTCCTCATCATTCCCTCCCTCTTGATAAGGATTTGTCCTTAAATCATCACCTACCTCAAAAGGACTTAATTTAGTAACATTGAAAGTAGCACTAATATTGTACTCACCAGGCAAGTCAAGTCTATAGGCATTGTCATTGATCTGTTCTAGCACTTGAAAAGGACCATCTCCTTGGGGCAGTAACTTAGAACATCTTTGTGCTGGAAATCTTTCTTTCCTCATGTGCAGCCACACCCAATCATCGGGCTCATAAACTAGCTTGTGACGTCCCTTGTTAGCTTGCTTAATGCATTGTCCAGTTCTCCTCTCTATGTTGAGTCGTGCCCTCTCATGGAGTTGCTTCACAAATTCTGCCTTCTTCTTACCATCTAAGTTCACATGCTCGGAAATAGGTAAAGGTGATAAATCTAACAGAGTTAAAGGATTAAAACGATAAGCAATTTCAAACGGTGAAAACTTAGTAGCAGATTATAAGCAAACTCAAAATGTGGTAAACAATACTCCCAAGTCTTCATGTTCTTATTAATGACAACCCTCAATAAAGTGGATAAAGTCCTATTAACTACTTTTGTTTGACCATCAGTTTGAGGATGACAAGTAGTAGAAAACAAAAGTCTCATTCCTAGTTTTCCCCATAATGTCTTCCAAAAGTAACTCAAGAACTTAGCATCCCAATCTGACACGATTTTCCTGGGCATACCATGTAATCTCACAATCTCTCTAAAGAACAAATCTGCAACATGAGAAGCATCGTCAGTCTTATGACAAGGGACAAAATGAGCCATCTTAGAAAACTAATCTACAACCACAAAGATTAAATCCCTCCCATGCCTACTCCTAGGTAAACGCAAAACAAAGTTCATTGAAATATCAATCCAAGGTGAACTAGGAATAGGTAGGGGTGTGTATAGACCATTTCGATGAACCTTCAATTTAACTTGCCTACAAGTGACACATCTACTACAAATTCTCTTAACATCTCATTTCATGTACGGCCAATAGAAGTGCTACTACAACATAGCTAGGTTTTACTAACTCCAAAGTGTCCCATTAGCCCTCCACCATGGGATTCTCGAACTAACAAGTCTTTCATTAAACAATTAGGCACACACAACTTATTCTCTCTAAACAAGAAGCCCTCATGCCTATAAAACTTACCCTCTGTAGATTTTTCACAAGCACTTTAAACTTCCCCAAAGTTGTGGTCATCATGATAAAGTTCCTTAATGTGCTCAAACTAAGGAACTTAGCATCAAGAATAGAGATTAAGGCATACCTGGGTGAAAGTGCATCCGCAACCACATTTTCCTTACCTTTTTTATACCCAATGACATAGGGAAAAGTCTCAATGAACTCAACCCATTGACCATGTCTCTTGTTCAGCTTGTGTTGACCTTTTAAATGTTTCAAAGATTCATGATCTATATAAATCATAAACTCCTTTGGCCACAAGTGGTGATGCCATGTCTCTGAAGCTCGAACCAATGCGTATAACTCTTTGTCATAAATGGGGTAGTTAAGCGCAGCCCAACTTAGCTTCTTGTAAATTACACAAGTGGTGTCCCATCCTGTATAAGAATAGCGCCTACACCTACACCAGAAGCATCACATTCGATTTCGAACGTTGTAGAAAAGTTAGGTAAAGTAAGTAAAGGAGCATGAATAAGCTTGTGTTTAATAAGCTGAAATGCCTTCTCTTTTTCTTCATCCTATTTGGACGCAATGTTATTCTTGATAACTTTGGTAGGCAGTGCAGCGATGGTGCTAAAATCTTTCACGAACCTCCTGTAAAAACTAGCAAGTCCATGAAAACTTCTAACATTACCTACACTGGAAGGGGTCGGCCATTATTGGATGGCTTTGATCTTCTCTTCATCAACCTCAATACCTTTAGCACTCACAATAAAACCTAGGAAAACAAGCTTATCGGTACAAAAAATATACTTTTTGAGGTTAGCATATAACTTCTCCTTGCATATGCGAGACATGATCATGCAAACTCTTGCTATAAATTAGAATATCAAAAAAAAAAAAAAAAAAAAAAAAACAACAACAACAATGAATTCACCAATGAAAGCACGCAAGACATGATTTATTAGGTGCATGAAAGTACTACGAATGTTAATCCAAACGGCATGACTAACCACTCATACAATCCATATTTAGTTTTAAATGTTGTCTTCAATTCGTCTCCTTCTTTCATTCATATTTGATGATACCCACTCTTAAGATCGGTCTCAGAAAACACACAAGAACCATGTAGCTCATCTAACATATCATCTAAGCGAGGGATAGGGTGTCGATACTTTACCGCTATATTGTTGATAGCTCTACAATCAACACACTCCTTCATTCCCATCCTTCTTACGCATTAGAATCACTGGAACTACGAAAGGACTCATGCTTTCGCTCACATACCCTTTCTCCAACAATTCTTCAACTTACCTTTAAAGCTCCTTTGTTTCCTCTAGGTTGCTCATATATACTATTCGGTTTGGAATTAATGCATCGGGAATAAAATCGATTTGGTGTTCAATCCGTCGGATTGGTAGATGTGGTACCTCCTCGGGAAACACATCCTCGATCTCTTGCAATAGAGAAACAACAAAACTAGGAAACAAAGAGTCAAGTTGGTTAGTGTTTAAAAGAGCCTTCTTGTTCATGAGTACAACCATCGGTCATTTTGAAATCAATGCTCGCTTAACCTCACTTATTTTTGCATAGAAATTTCTTTGTTTTATCTATGTTTTTACCTTCTTGGCCAAACTTTTCTCTCTCTTTTCTTCCTTACTAGATTTGACAGTACTCTCTTTTTTATTCTCTTTGGCCGTATATCTCTCTTTCCCCTCACTCTGACTATGCATGGCCTCACATATCTTTTCACACTCATTCTTTTGCTCTATCAAATTCTTTTGATCTCTCAGTTTCTTTTATTCACTCAATTTTTGCAACCTCACTTGATTCTCATAGACTTGTATTGGTGTCATCAAACCTAGAGTGATTATCCGTTGATTGCGCATGAATGAGTACTTGTTGGTGAATCTTCATGCTGCACACGTCGGTTAAATTGCCACAATCTTCCTCATATTTACAAATTCAAAATCGTACAACAACCTACTTCGCAACCCTCACTTTACCACTATCGTTCATCCATTGTAGCTTGTATGGATGAGGGAGCTTAAGTGTTGTGAGCACTAGCTTTTCAACCATGGAAGTGCTAGCAACATTAGTGCAACTACCTCCATCGATAATAATACTACATACTTTGTCTTTCATGTGGCAACGCGTGTGAAAGATGTTTTCCTGTTGTGCTTCTTCTTCCTCTTCTTTAGCTTGCAAGCTTAATGCTTATCGTGCTACTAGTCCAAGCATCTCACCATGATCTGCTCTGAACTCCTCAACTCCTATGGGGCCATCCTTCAATGCTGGCATGTCATCTAGATCAGCTTCATCTTCGAATTCAATTTCACCATTTTCTCATATCACCATAACTCGCTTGTTTGGACATTGGCTAACTATGTGCCCTCTCCCTGACATTTGAAACATTTAATCTCACTATAACAAGTTGAAGTAGGGGCTGATTTACCTTGAGAGAATGTGGTAGTGGTGGCTGGTTTAGGCTCGGGTTTGGCCTTGGAGGTGGATGGGTTTTCTTCTTTCTTTGGGTAGTTCGACCTCCAAGGTGCTACGCTTGAATTTTGTGGGGTTGGTCTTGACTGTGTACCACCCCTTTTCAGTTGCTCTCAACCTTGATTTCCATATGCACCAAATCTTCTAATTCCACATAATGGTGTATCTCAATTGTGTTAGCAATCTCTCGGTCTAAACCATTCAAAAATTGGGCCATTGTCACCTCCTGATCCTCCTCCACGTTGGCTCTAATCATGGCCATCTCCATCTCTTTATAATGCTCATCAATGCTTTGGTTACCTTGATGGAGACCTTGCAGCTTGAGGTATAGATACCGATAGTAGTGACTTGGTATAAATCATCGTCTCACAACTCTCTTCATCTCATCCCAAGTTTCAATAGGACGTTCTCCGTTCTGCCTCCTAGTTATGCACAGCTGGTCCCACCACACAATAGCATAATCAGTAAATTCGATTGCAGCAAGTTTTACCTTCTTTAATTTAGAGTAGTTGTGACAATCGAAAACCAACTCCATCTTCTTTTCCCACTTAAGATATGCTTCGGGATCACTTTTTCCTTGATATGCAGGAATTTTCATCTTGATACTTCTCAAGTTGTTATCTACCTAGTTCCTAGCTTCTTTATCCCTGCCATATCTCCTATGGCTGCCCATTGACATCCTATCAAACTCCTCCTTTAAATCATCCCCTTCAAATTTACCAACATCCTCAACTTCCCTTTGGTGCAACTTGTTCCTCCTTGGGGCATTCAGAGCAAATGGTGGCTTTCCCCGTTGTGTTCCGTCTTCTACCCTATCCAACCTCTCAATTATATGCTCTAACTCCACCCTCATCATCTGTCTCATCTCCCCCATTAATGCTTGTATTTGCAGATTTGGAAAAATGATTGGTGGAATCTCTTCATTTGTGTTTTTCTCTTGATTTTGCGACATGATTGAAATCTGCAAAAAAGGTTAGAACAATATGGAAAAAAAAAAAAACCAAGTCAATGTCCGAATAAGAGAGTTATGGTAATACGGGACAATGGCAAGATCAAAACCGAGGATGGAGAAGATGTTGAGTCTATGCCATCACTGGTGGACGATTTGGATGAGGAGTGTGTTGCTCATGGTGAGTTGACCTTGGTGGCAAGGAGAGCCTTAAGTTTGCAAGTTAAGGAAGACAACGATTACCAACGAGAAAATATTTTCCATACTAGGTGCCATGTTCAAGACAAGGTGTGTAGAATGATCATTGATGGAGGGAGTTGTACCAATGTCGCTAGCACTACCATTATGGAGAAATTGGGGTTGCCAACAACAAAGCACCCATGGCCTTACAAGTTGCAATGGTTGAATGATTGTGGTGAGGTGAGAGTCAACAAGCAAGTTCTCATTTCATTCTGGATTGGGAAGTATGTAGGCTAGATGTTATGTGATGTGGCTCCCATGCATGCGGGACATATACTTCTTGGAAGGCCTTGACAGTTTGATCGACATGTGAAGTATGATGGTTTCACCAACAAGTACTTCTTTTGTGAACAATCAACGAGCCATCACTCTTATGCCCTTAACTCTGAAACAGGTTTTTGAAGATCAAGTGAAGTTATAAAAGGAGAGTGACCAAAAGAAAGAGAGTGCTTAAAAAAAAGAAAGAGTACAAGAGAGAGAGAGGCCAAGAGTCAAGAAAGAGAGAGATTGGTTGAGAAAAAGAAGACTGAAAGGGAAAGGGGGTTTCGGCCAATTAGAGAAAAAAAAAAAAAAGAGAGAACACGAAAGAATTTTTAAGCAAGAACAAGTGATGTAAAGAGAATATTGATATTAAACTAGCCAATGATTTTACTTATGTACAAGGAGGCTGCATTTTTAAATAACTAACTTGACCCCGCTCTTCCTAGTTCTATTGTGTCTCTGTTGTAGGATTATGAGGATGTTTTCCCCGAGCATATACCACATGGATTACCTGTAATGACCCACCTTATGTAGGCCGTTACCATACTTACCTACTTATATACTTCATAACAAAACATGCGGAATTAGGGACAAATTTTTTTTTTTAAAACATCTTGAAACTAAAATCCATCTCAATATATTCTCACAGATATATATAAATATAGTTACTTACTTACTTACTTCAGTACTGAAGTACTAAACTTAAATACAACATATTTAAGTAATTTACAATATAATATAACAAAACGCGTAGTAGCTCCCAGCCCATAGTTTCACAATTTTGCACTGCCACGCTCCACTGCCTTGTATCACTTATTGCTCACAAATTGTTTACCTATAGTATAAACGTAAGTCATGAGCTTCCGCTCAGTAAATACAACTATTAACCCGCAAACACTTCGTAACTCATAATGCATGAACCATTTATGCTTCCATTATGCTTTATTATCTTAACATAATTTTTAGGGCCCTTACATAACATAAGTGTTCATACCGTGGCGCGCAACCATGGAGCGGTTAGGGTGGCCAGCCCTGTCCAACTCAAATCATGGATCAAACCTGTCCTAGTACAGGTCGGTACGACATGAGAAACTTACTTAAAACATGCTTGAAAATATTTTCTTACTTGAAAATAGTTTCTTACTTGAACTTAATCTTATTTTCATCATGTGAATTATCATTAGTAAGCATGCTTCATGATGCCACAATAATAAAACATACATCGTATACAACAAATACATGAATGCATGAGCTTTGAAAACATGCAAAGCAGTAAAAACATTTTGCTTATGCTGTAGGCAGAGTTGTACTTACCAATTATGCTAATCCTAAATCCCGTGTTCCACCAAATCACAGTAACAGGTTACCTTCCTGTTTCCAGAAAGGTCATAAGATAAGAATCATCCTATCTTGTTATGAATCATATCATTTAATATTAGTATCCACACCAACATCCCTAAAAACCCTAGTTACAAGCTTATGTTACATTGGTATCCCATTTGGTTACTATAAGTAACCTTGGATCCAAAACTTGACATATAACATTTGAATTTAAATAACTTAATCCAATAAATTTGGGTGTTAGTGCATGAGCAAGAATTGCCCATTTATGCACTGTTTTGAAAATCCTTTGCAGGAATTGTCCATACCCTGCATGGTTTTGGAAATTCAGTTTTTCTTTAAAAATTTGTTTTGAATTTGACAAAGTTTCCTTCATGAAAGTTGTAGATTTCAACAAAATCTAAAACTTTTATTTTTGGTCAAAATTTTGAATCTATCTCTAACTTGCTTGTTTCTTCTTTTGAAAATTTTTGACCATATTAACTAACCGTAAAGATTAGTCTCGGATTTTGATAAAAATGGAGACCTTAGGAGCCTTATTTTTAAAAATGGTCTGCGATAGCCCCTAGGATTTTCCATTTCCTACAACTTTACAGTTTTGAATTTTTCTAAATTCGGCTTCTAAGGGCCTCAAAATCCTATTTCCAGAAAACTGTCCAGTTAAATCCGAAAATGACAGTTTTCATTTAGGTGAGTTCTTACATAAAATTACACGCACACTACCTCGAATGGTTAAAACCATGAGCCTACATCAAGTATGCAGGGTGTTTTATAACATTTTCATAATCATACACTTATTTCTTATCCATATAACCTTTGTGCAAAACCAAATTGTAATCTATACCAAATTAGGGTTTTTGGGGTTTTCTTGAACCCTAAATGCAATATATCACACCCTTTTCCTTATTCATTCATAAAACATCATTCTTGAGCATATAAGGACATATAGCAAATATGTAATAGGCATGTGGAAGGTCATACTTGCTCAAGCTTAACGCTTAGCCAAGTAAGTAAAGCTAGTGTGCTTAGTCACCAAACCTAGAAGCATGACATGTCAAATTCTCAATGAAACTCTTATTTTCATACTTGCATATGAGTCCTTAAGAACAAAATATTTGCTCATTGACTACATGAGGTGGCCGGCCATATAGGCCATATGGAAGCTTGAGATTTCAAAACTTCATTCAAACTCATCCCTAACTAATTTTTCTTGGTTTCCAATGTAACTATGGCAGCCAAGCTTGTAATCAATTATAGGCCTAGTTGGACATGAAGTTCTAGCTAGAAAATTCCATCATTCAAAAATTTACATACTTATCTACAATCACTCCTTTTTCTTAAAATTACACTTTGGCCCCTAAAGACAAAATATTTATACTTTAGTCCTTGTGAGGTGGCCGGCTATGGTGGTGACATTTGGCTTCAATTCTTGCTTAGTCACCTACTTAATACTTTCTTAATTTTCCAAAAATCCATAATTATTTACTTTTCTTATAATTGCATATTGGCCCCTAAAGACAAAAATATTTACATTTTAGTCCTTATGAGGTGGCCGGTCATAAGGGGTGCTTAGTGGCCAAGTAATTTTTTCTAATATTCATCCTTTTTCATCTTAAGATGAGGTGTCATACCCTTAAGCTTCGTTTGGCCTCACTCCTAAATGCAGTCTAAATTTTATACTAATACAGATATTACAAATACTTTTTTCAACTAAAAACAATATTATTGTTCTAGACTACTATCCAGGATTTATCTACACTTAACTAGACTGCGTTTTGATTTTCTTATTACTTAAAGCTACTTAGTTCTTATTGCTCTAAATATTGTACTTGATTTTTTTACGGTGGTCTCGTACCTTATTCTTGGTTATTCATACCTTAGGTTATTTGACCAAATGTCGATCAACATAAGATCATAAACCCTAGTTTCTACCTCTTTCAACAAAAGGTCTCGTACTTACATACGTAATGATTATCGAGTCTTAAAACATTGCAAGAACTCAATAATACTCTGATAAATCAGATCACATAAACTACATATTACAAACTTTGATTCCCTAAAAAGGAAATTGTAAATTTGTAAAAAGGATGATTATTACATTATCACCAATCTGAGGGACTATTCCAAACCGACCAGCCTATAAAAGTAACCCGGAGGAGACAAAGGAGCTTTAAAGGCAAGTCGAGGAGTTGATGGAAAAAAGGTACGTGATGAATGGAAAACTGCATTAAAAACTAAATATGGATTGTATGAGTGTTTAGTTATGCCTTTTGGATTAACTAATGCACCTAATACTTTCATGCATTTAATGAATCATGTTTTACATCCTTTCCTTGGGAAATGTGTTGTGGTTTATTTTGATGATATTCTCATTTACAGCAAAAACTTAGATGATTATTTAATGCATTTACAATTGGTTTTTGAAGTGCTTAGAAAAGAATAATTGTTTGCTAACCTGTAAAAGTGTACTTTTTGCACCAATAAGCTTGTTTTCTTAGGTTATGTAGTTAGTGCCAATTGAGGTTGATGAAGAAAAAGTCTGTGCAATACAAGAATGGCCAAGAACAATAGGTGTAGGATAGGTTAGAAGTTTTCATGGGCTTGCTAGTTCTATAGGAGGTTCGTGAAAGATTTCAGTACCATCACTGCTCCCTTTACCAATGTCATCAAAAAGAATGTTGGATTCAAATGGGGAGAAGATTAAGAGGCGACATTCTAGTTGATCAAAGAATAATTAGCAAAACCACCTTTGCTAGCCTTACCTAATTTTTCTGAACCATTTAAGATTGAATGTGATGCATCAAGTATAGATATTGGAGTTGTTCTTATGCAGGATGGAAGACCAATTGCTTACTTCAGTGAGAAACTAAGCGAGGCAGCCTTGAACTACCTGACTTATGACAAAGATATGTATGCATTGGTACGAGCATTGAAAACATGGCAGCTTTACCTATTGGCCAAGGAATCCACATGGATCATGAATCTTTAAAACATTTGAAGGGGTAACACTAGCTGAACAAGAGACATGTACAATGGATGGGGTTTAGTAAGCCATTCCAATTTGTGATCAAGTACAAACAAGGTAAAGAGAATGTGGTGGCCGATGAACTTTCTCGCAGGTATGCATTGATTTCTACTCTTGATGCTAAATTACTTAGTTTTGAGCACATTAAAGAGTTGTATCTAAAAGATCAAGATTTTAGTGAGTTGTATTTGTTTTGTGGGAAGGCTGCCTTTGGGGAATATTTTAGGCAAGAGCTCGAGCTGTACGCTTCAAGGAAGAACTCAACAATTTAATCCGGAAGGTTCAGCAAGAGGATTTAGGCGTGCTCATCAATGAGGGACAACAAAGGTTGGTCCACCTCATCAAGGTCAATTCGGATCAAGAAGATCAGCCCTACAAATCCATGTAATAGGCGTGTGAATCAAGAAAGAGAAGTTCAAAACTATTTAGTTTTTTTTTTTTTTTTCTTTATTAGGTCATTAGTTCACTTTCCTTTTCTATATTTTTGGTGTGTACAGCCATTTATTTTTGTTAGATTATTTTGTTTCCTTTTTCTATTTTAGGCAAGTAAAAGCTATTATTACCAGATTTTAACATTAGTTAAGAAGGCATGTAATTAAGCTATTTTTAGAACTTTCTTTGTAATAATTCAGCCTATTAATAGGTGCCTATGGAAAAGAAAGAAGGAGGTAATTCATTTAGAAATTTGAGAGTTTTTCTCTTTGATTCTTTAACTAACTATTCGAACTTATCAAGAATTATTCTTGTGGCATTCAACAATGACTTATCAAACGAATTTCTATAACTGTTTGTGGCATCTACAATATACTTATGTTCTTGTTTCGTTATAAATAACGGGTCGAGGTTCCATTCAAATCTGATCTAGAACAATCTTGGGTTCCTAATTGTGTTCAGGTTTCGTTATTCTTGACAAGGTTCGTATAAGATGGTTTGTGTGCGATATCAACCTCATATTTATAGTTTGATGCTTGGCAATTATGCTGGCTTATCATGGTATAATAGTTTGGGATTTTTGTGATAGGGAATCATTAATCTATAATTCGCGTTTACAAACAATTGGACAAATGTGTGAAAATTAAATTTATTACAGGTACAATATTTATTTATTTATTTATTTATTTTTTTAAATCATGGTGAGAATTGTATTTTTATCCTATTGATTGGTATTGATACTTCAATTTTTAGGTTAACTTTTCGCTAAGTTGATATGCAAAACAATCTCAAACGTAAATTTAATCATTCATAAATTAATCTAATAACTAAAACAATAGTATATGTTGATAAAATAAAAATACAGTTTTTACTCTAAATGTGTGGATACGCGCGTGTGTGTGTATCACAAGAAAATGCTCATGTTTTGTTCATGGGAAATTGTCAATTAGAATGTGATGGTTAATTGTCTAATTAAGGTTAAAAACAAATGTTGATTTGTGTGCTTAACGTTAAATTGGTTGTTGATGCAGTTGATGGGAATGGGATCTCTGAGCTGAACTTCGTCAAGAATAAGATGTCTTTGTTGTATGTCATGATTTCCGACCTCCTCATTCGGGTGTGTCGAATCGACTACTAATGTCATTGAGAATAAAGAATATAATTGTCATTTTTTTGCTTCTGCTTATGAGTATGAACAGGTGTTTTAGGCAAATCTCCAATGAATTTGTCTGTCAATATTCAATTTGTTACAGAAGAGTGAAAAATAATGGGTCATTTGAGAGTGTTTCGAGAATGATTTTTATTTTAGGTATGAAATAGGAATGAAAATGTTTAAAATAACTTTGAGATACTTTTTGTTATTATATATATATTTTGTTGAATTTTTTGTTATTATATTTGTTGTGTTTCTAGAGAAATTGGTTTGAGTATAATAAAAAGTAAAATTATGTTTGGTTATATTTGTGAAAATATTTATTGAGTGTGTAAGCTTTAGACAAAGAAAAGGAAATGGGAAAATAACTTTATTTTATTTTCAGATTCCTTGAAAAAAAAAAATCATTTATGTTTTCTGACTTTATGCAAACAAAAATTATTTCAGAACCGTTTCCAACACGAGATTCCTTTCCAAAACGTTTTGAAAGAAAATCCTACTTTGTACTCCGACACTGTAATGCTATTTATAACCCCATGTATACTTTTAATCGTCTTTGTTATACTATAAAACTCGTAAAAGGAAACTTTTGGTTTTAGATTATTTAAAAATAAAAATAAAGTCATGATTATATTCAAAAGTGAATACACACACAAATAAGACTTAAATGTTAAATTTAACATATGTTATCTCTTGTGATAAGTTTACCATAAAGTTTGGCTTATGTTAAATTTAACATTTAAGACGGTAGTCTATTAAGAGTATTTTTTCCATCCGAAAAAATCAACTACTCAGTATTCACTCAATAATTTAGCACTGCAATATTGGAGATGCTCTTTTATATATGCCGAGGCGTGCTAAATATACACTCTGTTGCAAACTTCTTTTAGATACTATCTTAAACTCTTGACAAGTATTTTCTCAGAGACACACACTCAACAACAAGTCACTCTTTTCAAACATATTTACAGGAGTACTATCCTTGCTCTTTTAACCCCCACACTCGCACTTAGGTTCCACGCGTATTGAAAACTCCACGCTAAACAATGTTGAAGTAAAACAAGTATTTTCTTTTGTACTAATCAAACCTTTTGTTATTGCCTAATTTATGAAGCGTAAACTGTTTCTATTATTTCGCCAAAAAAACAAAAAAAAAAAAAATCAACCTATATATTGAAAATTTTGTATTTATTTTGAGTGTAACGTTTTGTTCTTATGTGTGGATTCGGCCAAGAAACCTCTTGAAAAATAAAAAATATATTTAAAAAAAAAACTGTAACAGCAATATGTTTGGTCCTACTACCTAAAGCCCACTACCTTAATATAACTTTTAATACCAAGATTAGAATACGTAAGGTCTTGCCCGAAATTTGGAGCAACAAACAAACCACAGGATACGTAAGGTCTTACTGGCCTGTAGTTTCTTGTGCTTCTCTTCATGGTTCTGCTACGGCTCTTCGTTGAATTAAGAATCTTCTTTTAGCAATAAATAAATAAACAAATAAATTGAGCCAAAAATAGGTGGCGGTCTTGACAATATTGAGTGAAAAAAATAATGTAACATTTTTGTAAATTTGTAAATAATGGTTGTAGAAAAAGTAGAATTGTACTAGGGTTTAAAAAGAATTAAAAAAAAAAAAAGATGACACTCCTATAATAGGGTTTAAAAGGGAATTTGTTTAGAGGTGCATTTGATAAACTAGAAAAATACTAAAGACACCAATTCTAATGTCAACTTTTGTATATCAATTTATGTAGCATATTAATTGTCGTTATTTTATTAGTAAGTATTTAAAATATCATCACATCAAATATGATATGAACCCCACCAAGAATAACAAGACCCGACAATGAAAAGAAACCCAAGAATGTTATACGATCAGGTTTGGATGGGAGACCTCGACCCGTTGCTTGAATCGTGACATGAACCTTGGTATAGACGACCACAACCCAATGTCAACCCGCAAACAAGAACCTTGGTATTGTCGTAGACGCCACAAAAGGTGGTGGAGAACGATTTAATAAGTTGAATTTGAACGCCACAAGACAAAGTCTTGATAAGTTCAATTAGTTAACCAAGAACTTAGAGATAAATCACAAGAGTGAATAGAATGTCAAAAAGTTTTTTTTGATCTGAAAATAAAGCCTATTTATAGGTTGAGAATTACAATAATATTCCTAGAATATGCTAAGCTAAAGAAAAGGAACTAACCTAATAATTTTAGCCTAAAAATAAAAAAGGAAACTAACTTAATTGTTTGGCTTTATTTTCCAGCCATTTACACCCATTATAAGGAAAAGAAAACTAACTAATTCTTGACCAATTAACCCAAAAACATGGACAACTAAATAGGGAATCAAACAGCTTGGTTCAAACTAATCAAATCCTCCAAGAAGCACGCCCATTTGCATGGATTGCATGGCTGACGTGGCTTCTTTAATTACATAGTTGAACTTGAATTAAATTGACTATTTGAGCTCTATTTGTTGATTCCACGCATGTAGACTTGCCATCCTTTATCACAATGTGTTGCGCTAAAGTATTTAAAGCCTCCTTGAACCTCTTTGCCCGTGCTCTTGTAACTGGACCAACAGGAACTAGAACCGGATCCTTGGCCTGATCATTCCCCTCTTCTTGAAGAAGATTTGGCCTCAAATCTTCACTTGTATCAAAAGGACTTAAATCAGAAACGTTAAAAGTTGCAGTAACATTATACTGACCTGGTAAGTCCAATTTGTAAGCGTTGTCATTGATGCGGTCAAGAACTTGAAATGGTTCGTCTCCTCGTGGAAGCAACTTTGAGTGCCTTTGATTTGGAAACCTTTCCTTGCGCATATGTAACCAAACCCAATCACCGGGCTCAAAAATAAGCTTACGACGCCCTTTGTTGGCTTGATTAACATATTGCTCTGTTCTCCACTCAACGTTGAGCCTTGCTTTCTCATGTATCTGTTTAACAAATTCAGCTTTCTTTTGTCCATCTAAGTTAGCACGCTCAGATAAAGGTGATGGAGATATGATAAGATCGTGAGGAGTTACAATATGTTATGATGAGATCGTGAGGAATCTCTAGTATGATATGATAAGTTACGATGTTTTCATAATATGATATGCTAAGATATGAATGGAAGAATGGGTATACGAAATGCGAGGAATTAGAAACTAGAATTAGAAGATGGTTCGCCACGTGTACGACCGAACCAAATTCCACAAGAGCCTAATCTTGTAACTGTAGGAGCTAAGTTATGATGATAACTGCTAGAGTAACAATAAGAAATGAATAGGCTTTGAGATCATATAGCCTATCGCCTCATCTTGGTACAATGATAACCAGGAACTTTTCATTCTAAGGAATTGGATTGACACCATGGAAGTTAAGTTTCCTATTTGTGAAACTTTTGCCCCATAAGAATAATAATAGATAAGGGAAAAGTTTGATGATGCCTCTATTTGGGGGTAGCAAATAAGCAATATGCCAATATAAGTTGGATGTGGCCAACAAGAATTTAGTAGACCATGATGATGGCTATGAATTTGACGATGAAATTGAGGATATGATTCCTTAGTAATAGAAATTATGTAATGCTGGGAAGTTTTAAACATTCCTTATAGCTATGATTATGCCTTTGTACTATAAAGGAAATATTGAAGGCAAAATAGAAGTTTCTACTACATCACTCGAATGATACTATGTTATGAAAAAAATGTTTTCAATTATGATATGGTTTTCCATTATTGACTTTGAAAAGATTCAAAGTAAATATTTTTACAAAAGATTCTTAAATGTTGATCTCATGCTTAGTAGAACCCCCTCATGTTATGTAAAACAGCCAAATCCTTGAGGAAGCAAATTCCAAGATAGGGCCATCATGAAAAATAAAGGTTCCGAGATAGGAGCCATTATGAAAAGTAAATGGCCAAATCCTTGAGGAAGTAAATTCCAAGATAGGGGCCATAGGCCGAATCCTTGAAGGATGAGTTCCAAGAAAGGGATGAGTTCCAAGATAAGGGCCATAGGCCGAATCCTTGAGGGATGAGTTCCAAGAAAGGGATGTGTTCCAAGATAGGGGCCATCAAGTAAAGTAAAGGGTTCTAATAGCATAAGATTAAGTTTCAAGAAAGAAGCTATTTTCAAAAAGTGTCTTAAATATATGATATGATATACTTTCCAAGTATGGAAAGTTATATGATACGATATACTTTTCAAGTATGAAAAAGTTATATGATACGATACACTTTTCAAGCATGGAAAAGCTATATGATATGACATGCTTTTCAAGTATGGCAAGCTATATGATATACTTGCTAAGCTTTTTAAGTAGTTTTTGTGATGCAGTATGAAAGTAAGAATATATGAAAGTATGAATATGCAGTAAGAATACACGAAATAAAGTATGATAAAGTATGATAAGTATGAAAGTATGATAGTATAAAAGTATGATAGGAAAGTAAGAATATATGAAAGTTTGAATATGCAGTAAGAATGTATGAAAGAAAGTATGATGAAAGTATGATAAGTATGAAAGTATGAAAGAAAAGTATGCAGTATGACAGAATGAAACTAAGAAAGTACGATAGTATGAAAGAATGTATGAAAGTATGAAAGTATGAATTATGATGATATGAAAGTAAGATTATGGTTCTGTATAAGAGACATGATCCCATTAATTATGGTTCTGTATAAGAGACATGATCCCATTAAAGTATTAAAATGGGAATATAAACAAACTACTATGGATTGGTAGTGGATTTGAAGAAAAGCCACTTAGAATTATTCAAATTTTCGAGGGCGAAAACTTTTTTAAGGAGGGTAGAATGTAATAACCCAAAATTTTGATGACTTTTGATTTCCTTAGATACAAGGACAAGCTAAGACTGAATCATGTGTGTCGATACAAAGCTCATGATCTAAATGGATGATCATTGGAGGAATTTTTGGCCACTAAGCACTCCTTATGATCAGCCACCTTCAAGGACTAAAGTGTAAATATTTTTATCTTTGAGGGCCAATATGTAATTATAAAAAAAGTATATAAGTATGGATTTTTAGAAAATTAAGAAAGTATTAAGAAGATAACTAAACAAGAATTGGAAGCCAAATGCCTCGTTCATAGCCGGCCACCTCACAAGGATTAAAGTGCAAAATATTTTGTCTTTATGGACTAAAGTGCAAATATTCTTATCTTTAGGGGTCAAAATGTAATTTTGAGAAAATTGTATAATTGTAGATAAGTATGGAAATTTTAAAGGATGGACTTTTCTAACTAGGAATTCAAATCCAACTAAGCTTATGATGGATTACAAGCTTGGTTACCATAGTTACATTGGAAACCAAGGAAAATTAGTTAGGGATAAGTTTGAATAAATTTGTAAAAATTTCAAGCTTCCATATGGCCAATATGGCCGGCCACCTCATGTGGTAAATAAGCAAATATTATACTCCTAAGGACTCATATGCAAATGTGGAAATAAGAGTTTCATTGAGAGCTTGACACATCATACTTCTAGCTTTGGTGAGTAAGCTTAGTAGCTTTGCTTACTTGGCTAGGTGTTGAGCTTGAACAAGCAATGTTCCTCCACATAGCTCTCTAGGGTCGGCCACCTCATGGATCTATAAGCAAATATGTTGCTCTTGAGGTCCAAGGTGCAATATTAGAAATAAAATCACAAATAAGAAAAATTGTGAGGGTGACAAGTCATGCTTCTAGGTTTGGTTAATCAGCATGCTAGCTTTGCTTACTTGGAGCTTGAATTAGCATGTCCTCCACATGGCTCTCTCTATGGCCGGCCATCACCACGACTCTATGAGCAAATATTGTACTCTTATGGACTAACATGCAATTTAGAAATAAGAATTACCCTAAATTTTTTTAGAGTTGACAAGTGGCATTTCTAGCTTTGGTGAGTAAGCTTGATAGCCTTGCTTACTTGGCTAGTTAGAGCAAGCATGACTCTCCATACTATGGCCGGCCACCATAAGGAAGGGACACCTCATGCTTCTAGCCTTGATAAGCAAACCCTCTAGCTTTGCTTATTTGGCTAGTTTGATCAAGCAATTCTTAAAGAATGAATTTAATCTTCACCTATTAATAGGTGGAGGTGGATTCATTTGTGTTTGTTTAGTGAACCCAAAAGTTGGCAGCTCATTCTCTAGTTCTTCAGCCCCTTAGGAGCCGAGCAAAGAAAGAAAGAAAGTTGAGAAAGAGTGAGGACGGTTTTGGTGAGTGTTGGAGGGAAAAGAAAAACTCTCAGCCAAGGGTAGATCCACTCTTTTGGATCTTGAGGTAAACCTCTTCACCCTTTAGTTTTTCAATTAAGTTTTATTCAAGGTTTAAGTATATTTCTATGTTGGCTATGTAAGAGCATAAGCTCACTTTATGGTTTCATGCACTAGGGTTATTAGTAGTGCTTGAATATGCTTGATTAGGGTGGTGGTATCTAGTTATGATTTGATGCAAGTTAATAATCATTTGTATTAGTGATTATGTGGCTGTGTGAATGTCTACCATATGTTTGATAAATGTTCACACTGTAACGCCCCGGCCATCCACATAGGGCCGACTACGTGAACGTGGGCCGTTACCATGCTTCCTTAACTTAAACCTAGTCTTAAATACTTAACTTTCCAGAAAATTTCAGAATAATTTTTTTTTTAAACTTCGTATAAACTTTAACTGAAACTTACAACTTGAAAGCATTAATACATACATAAACTTGTGCATACAGGTAAACTTCATCATGCCTACCCATTACTTATTGTGCCAATTATAAGGTCACACATAAACCTTTTAAACTGGACTTTTGAAACATTATATACATAACATGGTACAACTTCGTACTTAAAGTGTTTGCGGAAAATCTTGCGTAGTGGTATCCCATACCGCCCTTCACTTGCTGCATCATCTCCATGGCCCACCAAGTAATGCTGCAGGCATCTTACTTTTACCTACAGTATGGAATATACTGATGAGCTTTCGCCCAACAAGTACAAACATGATCTCACAAAAACATAAGAAATATCATACAACTTATGCACGAACCAATTATGTCCAATTATGAGTCTTTTATGATCAATTATGCACTTGAACTCATTATCTGGTTTACATGTGGGCCCCTTGTATATACATACCAAATACGTGCAATCTCCAGAAAGTTAGGATTTGCAAGACTCTTAACAATTCTGGGAAATCATAAACATAACATAACCCTTCACGATCTAGCGGAAGGTTGATTATCATATACCCTCACGTATTATCGAGAGGTTGATAATCATACACTTAACTTGAAACATGTATCCTCCACCTAGCGGGAGGTTGGTACGACACCTTGTTTGTATTTTCTTATCAAGTAGTTTAATATTAGTGAACATGCTTCCTGATGTCATTATATCATATCATAACATAATATTAACCATAACGTGGCATATCATAACATAGCATATCTTGGCTTATCATCACATAACATAACTTGACGTAACATAGCTTAACATAACTTAACATAGTTTAACATGACATGGCATAGCATAACATGGCTAAAATAGCATAATATGGCATAACATAGCATAGTATGACATAACATAGCATACATGGAACATGTCATATATTTGAAAATAACTTACTATTTTCCATACTGCAGGTGAGGTTTGTACTTACCTGTTATCCTATGCTCTTGACTTAACGTTCCATCAAGGTACATCAACAGGTTCTATTCCTGTTTAATTAGGGCATAAGATAAGAATCAGCCTATCTTAGTACAAATTATTTTATGCAAATACTAGTATCCTTAACCAGCATTCGTTAGTAATCTTAGTCATATGTTCCCCTATATTACCATATGATAACTTGTTTGGTAACATAGAGTAACCTTGGGTACTAAGCCCAATCATACTTAATCCATAATCTATTGGGTTGTTACAAGTAACCCTAGGTTTTAGGCCCATTATTAAACTTAGCATCGTGTTGGGTTATATTGGGTAACCCTTGGGCTTTGGGCCCAGTCCAGTAACTCGGGTATCCTTCCCGGTTACCGTCGATCACTATCTTATTACCAAATCTTAAGATAACTTATTGTCTAAAATTTCCTTTTCTTTACTTTGGAAAAACTTAGCACTTTATGTCCATTTTATACAAAAGTCCTTGTTCAACTTATAACTTTTTGAGTAGGATTTATAAAAATTACCAAGTGTTGGAAACTGCCTTTAGAACAGTTTTTCACTGCCAATTTATCAGTGTATGTGCAGGAATTTCTTTTTCCTGCACTGTTTTAGAAAATCCTGTGCAGGAATTTCTTGTTCCCTGCACAGTTTTTGAAATCCAATTTTTATTTAAAAATATGGGCTGAATCCGAAAAAGTTTTCTTCACAAAAGTTTTAGACCTTGAAAAACCCTACAACTTTCATGTTTAACTCAAAACCCAGTTTAGGCTCTAACCTACTCAATTCCTATGTTGAACCTACCTGGCCGTGCATGAAGTCTGGGCACGGTTAGGCTCGGATTTTTGTAAAAACTGAGGCCATTGGAGCCTTATTTTCAAAAACTGTCTACATTACCCACTAGGAAAATTCCTTCTATACAACTTTGTAGTTTAACTTTTTCCAAATTCGGCCTTTAAGGGCCTCAAAATCGACTTTCCAGAAGGCTACTCAGTTTTACCCGAAAACTGGCAGTTTTGTTCTTGGTCAAGTTTTACGTAAAATTACGCGCACACAACCTCAACCGACTGCATCGAGAGCCTAGGATCAGTCATGTAGTGTTTTCTAATATAAGATCTCATCCATACATAACCATGGATTAATCTTAAACATATTAGGACATATCACAAACACTTTAAAGGCATGCATGCAAACCCTAATATCATGCAACCATAATCACCTAATCATGCACCAAAACATAAATTGAGACCTTGAGACCCTAATCAAGCACATAATAAGCACTAAACCCATTGCATGAAAATAGAAGAATGAGCTTATGCTCTTACATAACCAACTTGAAAATACACTTAAATCTCCAAATTAAAGCTCAATTTAAAAAACTTAGAGCCAAGGGAGATTTACCTTAATTCAACACAAGGTTGGTACTAGGTTTGGTCTAAACTTTCTTTCCCCTTGCTCATGACCACAACCGGCCTTCCCCTTCAATGGGGTTCCAAATTTTCGGCCATGCATGAGAAAAGTACACATAAACATCTTGCTTCAAATTTAATAAAAGACTTAAGGGTTTTTAGAGGGTTTACCTCTAGAACTTGGAGATGATTTACATGCTTGGATCCAAAATTTTTCTCCTTTCTTGCTTCACCAAAAATTCGGCCACACTAGCACTTTCTCTCTTCATTTTTTTTCCTTCTTCTTTCTTGCTTTTCAAGCAAAACCGACCCTCCCATGGTGTTTCTTTCTCACTTTGGGTTCGGTTTTTAGGGGGAGAGAGTGAGGAGAAATTTGGCCATAGTCTTGGGACAATTTCACATTTTTGTGAAGCAAAAGTGCACCCCCCATCACCTATTTATAGGTGAAAGTAATTTCTTTTTGGATTTATTTTTATTTCCAAAATTACATATTAGTCCTTAAGAGCAAAATATTTGCTAATTAGTCCCTCTAGGTGGCCGGCCATTTCATGCCTTAGAGCCCAAGAAATTTGCTTACATCATCATGACATCATCATGCTTACATCATCATGACATCATCAAGCTTATATCATCATGATATCATTATGCTTATATCATGCTTACATCATTTTTTCTTAAAATTACACTTTGATCCCTAAGGACAAAATATTTACAATTTAGTCCCTGTGAGTGACCGGCTTTGGGTGGAGCTACATGGCTTCCAATTCATGCATAATCATCCACTTGATTCCAAAAATCCCTTAATATGATTATGCAATCCATTTTCTTACTAACTTAGATAATATCAATACTTTTTTCCCTAAAACAGTATCATCATACTGGATTGTAATCCAAAAATTTATCTGCATAAAATTGGACTGCATATGAATTTTTCTTATGACTTAGAGCTACTTAGTCCTTATTGCTCCAAATATTGTGCTTATTTTTCTAGAGTGGTCTCATAGCTTATTCTTGCTTATTTGTCCGTAATGATGGTTTTCCGTAATATAATTTCCATAGTGTTAATTACACTGCAGTACTATCTCAGTCAAACTTTGGTCAACCTAAAGTCAACCTTGGTCAACTTTGACTTTTTCGGTCAAACTTTGACCAATATGAAATCGTGAAATTTCATTATAGCTTTTTCATTAAAAGGCCTTATGCTTGGCTAAGTAATCTATTATTGAGTCTCGTAGCTAGTTAATTGAGAGCTCAAACTTATACTGATATTTAACTCATAACATGAACTTCATATCGACATACATGATTCAATCTTAAATTTTTCCTTGTCTTAAAGGAAATCATAAGCCATAAAAATTTCGGGTATTACACACACATACTCAAGAATGATGTTTTATGGAAGAATATGGAAAAGAGTTTGATATGTTGCAATTAGGGTTTGAGAAAACCCTAAAAATCCTATTTTGGTATAGATTACCATTTGGGTTTGCACAAAGATTATATGGATAAGAAATAAGCGTATGATTATGAAAACATTATGAAACGCTCTGCATGCTTGACATAGGCTCACGGTTTTAACCGTTTGAGGTAGTGTGCATGTAAGTCTACGTGAAAGTTGACCTAAAACAAAACTACTGGTTTTCGGGTAAAACTGGGCAGCTTTCTGGAAACAAGATTTTGAGGCCCTTAGAGGCCGAATTTGGAAAATGTCAAAACTACAAAGTTGTAGAAAATGAAAAATCCTAGGGGACAGCATAGAAAATTTTTAAAAATAAGGCTCTAAAGGCCTTTGTTTTCACAAAAACCCGAGCCCTGGTCTGCCCAGACCTTATGCACAGCTAGCCGGTTTCAACTAGGGATATGATTAAGTTAAAGGCAGAACTGGGTTTGGAGCAAAGAACTAAAGTTGTAGGGTATTTCAAGATCTAAAATTTTATGAAGAAAGTTTTACTAGATTCTAAACCTATTTAAAGATAAAATCTAATTTTCCAAAACTGTGTTGAAAACAGGAAATTCCTGCACAGGATTTTCAGAAAAACAGTGCAAAAGCAGGAAATCCCTGCACATACACTGATACTGAAATTAAGAAACTATTTTCTAAGATTATTTCAGAGTTTGACAGTTTTTATCTGTTTTTGCTTACAAGTTACAGTTTTATGAAAATATGATTTTTATAAGGAATAATGACAAAAGATGACCGATAGTAACCGGTTAGGATACCTAAGTTATTAAGTTAGGCCTTACCCTATGGTTACCAATAGTAACCTAATGGGGTAGTACTTTGAAAGTAACTGGGCTCTAGTAACCCAATAAGGTATCATTCAAAATAGTTAGGCCTAAAACCAGGGTTACCTGATGTAACCGAACAAGATACTGTTTAAGTCTGGTTTGGCCATGAGCCCTAGGGTTACGACTAGTAACCGAATGTATTATCATAAGAAGATGTGAGGGACATATAACTAAGGTTACTCATGAATGTTGGTTAGGATACCAATATGATTTATGATAAGATAGGACGATCCTTACCTTACGTCCTTTATGAAACCAGGAAGTTAACCTGTTGTTGTGATTGATAGGAGCAACAAACTCAGGGCGTAACGTAACAAGTAAGTACAACTCCACCTACAATATGGACAAAACGTTTTTGTTGCATGACATGTTTTTCCAAAAATCATGAATTGATTTATAGATGTTGTATGTTATGATGTTTGATGTTACGATGTAGTATGTTATGATACGATGTAGTATGTTATGATGTTTTATATTACGATGTATTATGTCATGAGGTTTTATATTATAATTGATATTATGTTATGTTATATTTTTCGATATAGTGACATCATGCAACATGTTCACTACTATTAAACCACATGGTAAGAACATGTTTTTAAGTTTTAAGATAAGATAAAACAAGCTAATGTTATGGTGTCGTACCGACTTGCCACGAGGGCGGGTTTAAATGATTTAGTCTATGGTTTGAGTTGAATTGGATTGGCTGCCCGAATCACTCCATGTTAAACAAATTGTTTCATGGTTTGAGTTGGATTAGATTGGTCGCCTCCAACCACTCCATGGCTATGTACCACGGTGCGTGCACACATGACATGTAAGGGAACATAATCAAGAAAGCAGAATCGATTTATAAGAAAGCATAATCGGTTCATGCATTCTTGCACTAAAATGTTTTGCAGATTGAATATTATACTTACTGAGCATAAGCTCATTACTTACATTCATGCTGTAGGTAAGCAACCTACCAGCAATATTTGATGCAAGATTGTGGAAGATTGGCACGGCAACTGTGAAATTTGGGATGGACACCGCCACGGATTTTGAAAATTATGTTTTGTAAAATATGTTTGTAAAATGTGTTTATGTTACGTTATAAAGAAGCAATAGTATGGATAAGGAAAAGTTCAAGTATGATGGCAATAAGCTGCCTCATGTCGTGCCGACCCGGATTAGGTCGGGTTTGGTCCATGGTATAAGTATGATAGGTTTCGAATGAGTTATGAAGGCTCGGTACTCGAGTAAGTACCTATAAATAAGTATGAGTATATGTATGAAGATAAATCAAGTTCTAAGTATGAGCATAAGTATGAGACTAAGTCGAGTTTTGAATAAAGATTAAAAAAAAATTTACTTTAGAATTTTTAGTAAGTTAAGTAAGTACGAAGTCACGACCCTACATAGGTCGGGGCATGACAACCTTGACCGTGGATGAGGTGTCAACTGCTTTGTTGGAGAATGCAAACATGAAACAACCTAGTAGTTCGTCTCATATTGAACAAGTTTTTGTGGTGAAGTCAGATACGAGTAGGGTAGGAGTAAGACACGAGCGAGATACTATGAGAGGAGAGATGATTGTTGCCGATAAAGTTCATGGAAGGATGTTAAGTGCTTTTACTACCATGAGAAGGGAGATATTAGGAGAAATTGTTAAGAACTAACTAGGCACCTTGAAGAAAGAAGGAAGCAGAAAGCTCAACAGACAAAAGCTACAAATGTTGTTGGTGACAGGTATGACAGTGAAGATGATGTATATTCTATAATTACTGAGGGAGCTGATTTTGACTCTAGGATTTTATATTTTGGATGTTTGTTCCATATGTGTCCATATAAGGAGTAATTTGATTCTTACAAGCCCTGAGATGTTGGTACACTTCTGATGGCTGATGATTCATGTGCTAAAGCCACTGGCATAGGCATTGTGAAGGTGAAGATGTTTGATGAAGTTGTGAGGACATTGGTGATTGTTAGGCGTGTTCCTCGACTCAGAAGAAGTTTAATTTCTTTGGGGGCCTTGGATACTTTGGGTTATGAGTAATCTGCTAAGAATGGTTTTATAGAAGTCAAAAGAGGTGCTTTGGTTGCCATGAAGGGGGAAAAAGTAAAGAACCCTATACAAGCTAATAGGGAACACAGTTGTAGGTGGAGCTGTGAAAGTGGAGCCATATCAAGAGAGGTCTTCTTCTGTTGTGCAAGAAGTTGCAAAAGTGAAATAGTGCAACAAGTTGGCGATGACAACTAAAGACAAAGCTTGGAGGAAGAAGAAATCACTTTCCCGTGTCAAGCTCAATGAGCGTTTGAACTTGAAACATGTTTATTCTTGTTCAGTATGCGTGTGAGGTGAGAGAATGTGAGTCAAGGTGGATACTGTTAGGTCAATGACTCAAATTAGTTTTTAGGCACTACAAGAATTTGAACTTACGGTGACCAGACTTTCCGCGACCAAAAAAAATTTAGTCTCTGAAGAGCAGTTTCGTTGACCAAAATTTGGTCCCAGAAGGTCAAAGTATTCAGCGACCAAAATTTGGTCCCGGTAGGTCACCTTCTGAGACCAAAATTTATTTGGTCCCCGAAAATGGCCTCCCCGTACACACAAGTGCGACCAAAATTTTTTTGGTGGCAGAAGGGGGTTTTCGGGGACCAAACTTTTGGTCCCGGTAGGTATCCGGAGACCATTTTCGGGGACCAAATTAATTTGCTCCCCGAAAATGGCCTCCCCATATACACAAGCGCGACCAAAATTTTTTTGGTGGCAGAAGGGGGTTTTCGGGGACCAAACTTTTGGTCCCGGTAGGTAGCCTTCGGGGACCAAATTAATTTGGTCCCCGAAAATGGCCTCCCCATACACACAAGCGCGACCAAAAATTTTTTGATGGTAGAAGGGGGTTTTCGGGGACCAAACTTTTGGTCCCGGTAGGTAGCCTTCGGGGACCAAATTAATTTGGTCTCCGAAAATGGCCTCACCATACACACAAGTGCGACCAAAATTTTTTTGGTGGCGGAAGGGGGTTTTCGGGGACCAAACTTTTGGTCCCGGTAGGTATCCGGAGGCCATTTTCGGGGACCAAATTAATTTGGTCCCTGAAGGCGACCTACCGGGACCAAAAGTTTGGTCCCCGAAAACCCCTTTCCACCAAATAAATTTTGGAAAACCCCTGAATTTCTTTCTTTTTTTTCTTTGTTGGCACATTTATAATATTTTTCGCAATTCTTAATACTGGAAACATAAGAAAAATCATAAAGGCAATAATTGAAAAAAATGGAAAAATAAAAAATAAAAAAAACTGTTCAATTTATAATTGTTGTGTTTTTGAAAAGAACACTACTTTACTTCCCTTAGCTAGAAGTAAAAATTAAGAAATCCAGTTTCTCAAAATAACTGTAACCATGCACTTATGTTTGCGAAAAATACTGCTCTGTGTGTGTGTGTGTGTATTTTCCCCCATCAAATATACTAATTGTACTGATTTATGTTCAAAACACATTTAAGGAATACAAAAACATTCACAAACTACCCCATCACAATAGTGCAACTCCTAGACCAATACTTTTCTTGTTATATAAGAAACATGAATTGTTCTTCTTCTACTTCTTTATATATTTAATTATTTGGTTCTGCAAATTAAACAGTTTATGTATGTTTTGATTTAGATGTTGCTGACGCTTGTTCTCTTGAAAAGGCAAAAGTAGGCGTACGGGCGGTAACCCAACGTCATTGCCAACAGAACCCAAACTTCTTGCAAACCGCCGTGCAAGGAATTGGAAGGACACATCAAGAATGTAGATCAAGAATGTAGACACATCAAACTGTTTGAATTTTGAACTACTTTTTTTTTCCCAAGTTTTTTATTTATTTATTTTAAGACTTATTTAATTTATTTTTGAGTAATTTATCTGTTTAGCAAAGTGAGAAAAGGCATTTAACATCCTATATAAAGGCAACTCCTTGATATTTGTTGACATTTACATGATCCGGTC
>JAFMPE010174596.1:0-18995 GCA_024759925.1 Ficus religiosa
TTCACGACCGTTTTTAAAAACCGTCGTGGAACATGAATTTTCAAATTTTAAATTAAAAAAAAATTTCAGATTTTCTGCTGCGGGTTTTAGAGCATAAAAAAAAAAAAAAAATCCCCCATTCTCTCCCGAAACCCATTCTCTCTCACGCCTCTTTCACTCTCGCCTCCAATCTCTCCCTCGAAACCCATCTCCTCCTCCGTGACTCTTCCCTCCATTATTTCTTGCGTCTCTCCTTCTCTACCTAGCCTTCTGTCGCCCTCCCTCCATTCTCTCTCGCCTATCACTCACTATCTCTCTCCTCCAATCTCCGCGGCCATGACTCTATCATTCATTCTTTCTCATGCCTCTCCCTCTCTCTGTTGCCTCCAATCTCCGACGTGACTCTTCCCTTCAATCTCTTCCTTGAAACCCATCCTCTACCGCCCACCCTGCTACCGCGCTACCCGCACCCACGTCCGTGGACTTGGTAAGTCTCTCTCTCTCTTGCTTTCTCTTACACCGCACATATTATGATTTTAAAGACCAATTGGTTGATTGTGTTTGTGATTTTGGATGATTGTTTAATTTCCGGAAAAAAAGAAAAATGTTTTGATAACTTGATTATATTTTTGCATATTACATGTTCGACAAAATACCCAATTATATGATATTTACGTGTTTGGGTAAGGATTAGTTATAGATTGATTTAAAATGTTTGAGTGAGTATTTGATTTAGATTGTGTTTCGGAAAAAAGTGTTGATTTTATGATTTATGCTTTTACATATTACATGTTTGACAAAATGCCCGATTGTATGATATTTACGTGTTTAGGTGAGGATTAGTTTTAGATTGATTTAAAATGTTTAGGTGAGGATTTGGTTTAGATTGTTTTTGAAAAAAAAAAAAAGTATTGATTTTGTGATTTATGCTTTTGCATATTACATATTCGAGCTAATTAAATTGTAAGTATATTTTTATGTTTTAAATTATGATTTAACATTACATTATTCTTATTTTAATTGTTTTGAACTTTGTTAAATTGTTAGAGCACTTAATGACTGGAAGATTTTGGTGGGAAAAGGAGTAAGAAAGTGACGCAACTACGAAATGTTGATTGATACTGTTCGATATCCGCTACAAGAAGGTTATGTTGAATGCTGTTATTTTGTTTTAGCCTTTATGCGATAAATAGCCTTGATTTTTTATGGACTATCCTTGTTTCAAACTAAGGATTTTTATACCGATGTTAACACGAGTTTAGTAAGGCAATAGTGGACTAATTTTGTAATGCAGTTCATCCAATATAGTTAGAAGACAATCTATAAGTTTTGAAATAATTGTTGTACATGTGACATAAAATCAATTGAAAATTAGCTATTATTTTAGTCTTGATTGTGTAATGGATAACACAAAGTATTTGCCACCCGTAGGAAATTGCATGAATTATGTAATTTTTTTTAATGGTCACCTACCATGACCGTTTTCTGAAAAACCGTCGTGGTAAGTTAACTTTCCACAACGGTTTTTTTGAAAATACTGTCTTGGAAAGTTACTATCTATCCCCAATTTGGTGTCAGTTTTGTCTATTTCACGATGGTTAAAAAACCGTCGTGGAATCTAAATACCTAGATACCACAACAATTAAAAAATCATCATGAAAAGATACCACGACGGCTAAAAACGATCGTGGTATCCTCTTTTTGTACTACTGACTAGAGTATTAACTACACATATAGATACCAAAGTAACTAAAAAGGTACAATAGTTTCTACACCTCGATCTAATATCAATACACATCATGGCGGGCGTTATATTGATTAACAAAGGTTTTTTTTTTTTTTTTAATAAAGAATTTCTCGTAATTATATCTGCATAATCTTAAAGTGTAACTTTGATCCCTTGTCATGTTTTGGATAAAAGCTAGTATTTTATTTATTTGATCACTGTTTTGATTATAGAAAATATTAATTATTATTGAAGCTTTGATTATACAAGTACATTTGGTCTCCTGACTAGCTTTTAGTTTTGGGATTGTGGGAAGTGTGTTTTTATGAAACACTTGTATATTTACATTACATATATCTTTGTCACAAGATAGAGAAGGTCAACCGTTGTGAGGACGTTTGTGGTAAATAGAAGTGTACGTTAGGAAAGCTTTTAACCCTCTTGATTGGGAATCCATTCTCGTGGTTCTTTCTTGCATTGGTTTCACGGACACATTTGTTTCTTGGATTTTTTTGAAGATCTTCAGTCCAGATGGACTGATTTTAGTTCAATTTGGAACAGTTGAAAGTTACGTTTTCCAATGGTGAAAAACTCACCCCTTCTCCACACATTCAGTATTAAGATTGGTTTTACTAGTAAATTCTGATAAAACTTAAAGAAAAATACATATACATGAGGCCCGATAACAGAAAAGTAATTCAATGTATTAAGATCGAGCACATGCAAGGCTCTTTTTGACAAAATCCCTACAATCGTTTGAAGCCTTCAATCAATCAGGACTAGGACCATGTAGCATTTAGGCCATCCCTCAATTTGCATATATATATATATATATACATATACACACACACACATATATGTGTATATATTCAAATATAGCAAAACCAACACACTGCCAAAACATTAATATGGCGTACAACAAGTAAAACTTGAATGTTGGAGAAGCCACCTTCATTATTAGAAGCTTAACACAAAAAAGACACACTGAAACACAAATCCTATCTAGCGAATGCATCACCCTTAGTAATCTTAAGAATCCGCCACGTAACAAATTATAGAAAACAACATCACAGTACAAGGCCATCATGACAAAAACACCCATAGAATCAGAATCGCCAGAAGACAATGGGCTGGTCGTCTTGCTATCTTCGTCATTTCGAAAATGGAGCTAAGTTTGGGAGGAAAAGGGCGCTTTTATAATTTTGGTAACAAATATTTAACAATATGCTATTTTTTATTAGATTAAAATTATGTTCTAATTTTCAATTTAAGTTCTTGAATATGTCATTTGACCCTTTTTCTTTCTAATTATGGAACAGGGAAAGATGATTTTAGTAATATTATCCTTGTTAAATATGGTCAAGAAAATCTTTTGACTCGTGAAAATGAAAAAATTATATTGAACGGGTACAAAATAGGTACCAAAGTTGCACACAGATTTGGAGGACCCAACATATTTATAAGTATATATTTGTCTATACGGTTTAGGATTGAGATTAATCTTTTGATTCATTATCCTCTTTACATGTTTGTCCTTAAGCTGTCTTAATTTGTTTCTAGACTCGGGAAAAATATTTTGCCAACATCGCCTAGCTAGCTAACTACCACAAATACAACGGCCGTAATAACTTCAAAATATTGCTGTTTTATC
Organism: Ficus religiosa; assembly: GCA_024759925.1. NCBI lineage: Eukaryota > Viridiplantae > Streptophyta > Magnoliopsida > Rosales > Moraceae > Ficus > Ficus religiosa. Next base: position 3,357 of record JAFMPE010174596.1, read on the forward strand.
TACATATCAGTGTATCACATATATGATACAAAAAAATTAAAACGTGTACAAAAAAATAATAATTGAAGTTTGGTGACAGTGGCACATTAATTTACAAAATCTTGGAGGCCACACATGCAACCTCGTCATCTTTACTTTCCGTATGGATCAAAATATTACCCTTTGGCAAAGTATTAGTTAAGCCAAGGAAAATTCTATATGAAAGTGTTTATAAAGATATTTTTGGGTTTTTAAAAAAGTCAAAGCCTGAAATATCATTTCTGTTATTTGGTGGGATTTTGAATTAACACATTGGTATATTAGGATCTTCCTCACCAACAAAAAGTCTTGCCCTCAAAAAATATTTATAAATAAATTTCGTGGCATATGTATTTCTCTATAAATATAAAATAATGGAGCACTTTTTCTCTAAGAACACGTACCTGCTTTACTGCCAATCATTTTCGAAGTGCTATGAAAAATTACGAAATAACTTAGTTTGCATTTGGAATAAAGGTTTGAAATAGAAATTTGATATTAAAGTTAGTTAACTTTTCAAAAACAAATAATAATTTTTTGTTGGTTTATCAGGAAAATAAAAAAGCAAAAATCAAGCCGAAAACTTTAGTTTGGACCTTTGTTTTAAAAACAATTTTAAAAAATACCACTGTGGGTCAAATCAATATCAATAATTAGAGTACAGATTCAGTTGAAGAGAGAAAATTAAAATCATTAAATAAGTAAAACTACTCGATCAATTTCCACAACGATAAGAAATATTATAGGTTGAATGTTTCTCTTCAACCATGTTGATAAGTGTGATAATGTTGAATAATATAGTGTAACCGAACAATTCTAGCATATTCATTCTGATAAATTAAGGCGAAACAGTTTGGATTTGGAGTTCTCTGTTCATAAATTAATTAAGTCATTGTTAAGAATTAGAATGTCGCAATCTCATTTAAGACTAGCAGCTATAAAATCTAAAAAGAAAATAATCGAGATTGGTTCACTTTGAATATGTAAGAGCTGCATACGTCCATTTTTAATCACTACACTAATTCATTATGATGATCAAGAAATTTTAACAAGAGAAAATCACTCATTTCTGGTTTTTTCCCCTTCTAAGCTCTCTAATAGTGGACTAATGAAGACACCCCCTAATTATGAAGAAAAAATTGCGAAAGTTGATCATACCAACCCCATAATGACCATATATATATAAATATAAATATTTGTGAATGACAATCTGCATATTGTCTCTGCATCAAGGCAATGATTAGGCTCCACATGAATTTAGTCATAATTATTAGGATTTACAGTAATCTTGAAATAATTATAAAGAGGAGATCCGCTGGCCCCCAAAGCATGTCTCATTGGTGTCCCATTCACAGAAATTGACCACGTGTGTTTGAAGGTGATCTCCAATTAGACCTTGTTTGGAAGCCATGAAAAGTAAAATTTTATAAACAAACACGACAATATGGAATGCAAAACTCATCGTCATCGTAAGAAACATTTAAGTAATGTCGTTTTTTCAATCAAGATTCCCATATAACTAGTTAATAACACCAAAGGAGATAGAAACCCATAATCATCCTCAACCGAATGCCGATATTTGAAAGTGGAAGGGCAACCCATCAATCAAGCTGCAAAATTAAGTTTGAAATCAAAGAACAAAAGGAAAATAAAAAAAAATCCCCTGGATCAGGCATATCAAAAACATCTATCACGGAGTAGTATTTATTTATTTTTATATATGAATAAGTCAGTGCAAATCAAGAAAAATATAGATAAATCATCCTGAGAAGAAACCCACTAAATAAATCACACCAAGTATTGGGTTGTATCATTAACAATTAACGGGCATTGAAGAAATATTGATGATAAGAGTTGGGTTTCTCATTGTTATTATAAACAGTTTTTCCTTCTCCAAAGGAGGTCTCATGGGAGATTATCTTGAGAGACATTATGGTCAATTTATGTGAATATGGGACAGTCAATGGGACATGTTTTAGGAACAGCAGATCTCCTCAATAAATTATATCGGATAAAAAAAATACTATAGATTCTTAGATTAAATTAATTGACCTAAACCACTGGCTGGCTGATGATTAATTCGGTGTTGAAGCAGTTAAAGTGCTTTTCTATGTTCAATTTTCGAGTCATTAATAGATTGAATTAATTAAATCTTGACCTTCAAAAAAATTACTAAATATTGGATTATTCCCATCTATGCTCATGAATTTTGATGTATTAGTCTTTGGATTTTAAAAACTCTCACTTTGCCCCTCTAAACTTTGAATTGAACCTCACTTTAATCCTATAAGCATTTCAGTTAAAAAGATACATAAAAAAGTGAGTTAATTGTAATCATGCGATTTTTTTTTTTTTCATTTGTTTTTAGGACAAAACCCTACAGAATGGGCTTAGTAAAACTAAATTCACCTATTTTTTTTGTTTATTTTAACTGAAATTTTGATAAAATGAGTAAAGGGGTTAAATTCAAAATTCAGGGGACAAGTTGGAGTTTTTAAAATTCAAGTGACATAAATGAAAATAATCCTTACATGTTCCTTGGACCGTAGTACAATTGGAACATCTTCCTATAGCACGAACTAAAAAAAAAAAATTCGCTTTGCACCAACAGACAATTAGTTTCAGATCTGGAATGGCATTTCTTTATGCAAATTAAGGATACCAACTCATATATGCTGTTCTTGGCTGGATAACGAAGTTTCTCCTTACACAAGCGCAAGGAGGGAAAAAATTTATATAAATATGTGTGTGCTTATTAATTTATATATATAAATATGAAGCGAGAATACTTGCATTAATACTCCGTTGAATTATTCATTAGCTATGTGGTCACGCAATCTTGCTGTCTATCTCTCTCCCTTTTTTTTTTTTTTTTGCTAGAAGAATCTTACTGTATCTTTGTCTTCTCTTCATAAGTCAACATGTATAAAACGTTACAAATGTGTGTCTATATATGTGGGCACGTTCTTGATTAGAAGCCACAACTTAATAATTTGCTTTTCTCCATTTCCTTCTACGTCTCTGTGCAAGGACTTTTGAACATGGCAATTAGATCATCATTTACGTTTTTGCTAGCAATTTCTTTAGCCCTTTTAGCCTCTTCCCCAGTTTCCTCTGCCGCAATAGTGAAGCATTCCTTATATGTAATTTTTTTTATCCTACGCTCATTATTGCACCTTTTTTTTTTTTTTTTGGTTTCCTTTCTTCTTAATTTGGTTTCCTTAAACCTAATGATCTTAAAGTTATTAATTTGTTTTAGTACTATAACAAAGGAAGACAATCATCATATACATTTTTAACTCTTTCACGTCTTCTTTATAGGCAGCACTTCTTCCTCATTATCACCCCAAGTTTTGTTCATTTTGATGCTAATTTTTTTCTTCTCACCATTATAATAATTAAAAAACAAAAAAAAAAAAAAAAAAAAAGGAACACAAACATGCGCGCACGCACACACACACACACGTAGTTCTCCAAACAAACTACACCTCGAAAATATTTGTTCTGTAATATCAATTATTCTTGTCTTATAACACACACATATATGAATAATTATGTAACCTTTTCGTTTAAGAAGAAATGCCATCTACAAGGCAGCGCTAGTTTTTATTGTTAGTTTTCATGCAATGAAAATACTCTTACATATCAACTTTGTGACGCAATTTCTGACTGCTAATGGGAGAAGCAGCAATGAATATGATAGAATTGTAGTATTTTTCCAATTCGCAAGTAGGGTTTCGGGAGCTGAAATATTAACAGGATGATCGTACTAATTTTTGGTTTTTATATGGTTGTGAAAAACCTAACCATCAACCACCTTTGTAAAGAGCTTGCCATAGTTGCAGCAAATGGAACCCTGCCAGGCCCGACAATAAGCGTACATGAAGGTGACACCCTCGTCGTCGACGTCTTCAACCATTCACCATATAACATCACCATTCACTGGTAATTAACCAGCATTTTACTTTGTTTCAAGTACTACTGGTTTTAATTTCGTGCTATATCCTTATTATTATTAGTCCATGGTTTATTGGTTTTTGTATCTTTAAAGAGATTAATAATGGAAGTAGTCGGTTTCTCTGGAAATAATATTTTCATGATCAGTCCTTGATTCTTAACCATGCAATCTTATTTGAAAATTTTTGATTGAGCTTGGTAAAAAAAATTTTTTTACCTGGACAAGCCACACCAACTAACTTGGATAAAAAACAACTAATTTTAAGGCGAAAGCTTAACTTTAGGGCTTGTTATCTATATATCTATGTAATATGCATGCCCATGATTCTAATAATTTTTTTTTTTTTTGGTTCTAATAATTTTTTTTTATATATATATCATCCATCCACTTCATGCAAAGAAATAACTAATTTGGGTTTTATCCTAGAATGCCATAAATTTGACACATTCTTATATTTATACTCACCATAATGTTAAAGTTGATAATTTTTTTTTAACATTTCATAACAATAAAATGATCAACTTTAATATTACAGTAAACAAAATTATAAGGAGGTACTCAAAACATGGCTCTTAATAAGGCTTAATACGCGAGTCATCTTTATTCCATACATTACCATGATGTTGATGGCTATTGCATATTATAACAATTTTATGTTCGTTTGTTTATATGTTATTTTCAGAAATGATTCTTGGGTTATACTCTCAACCTCAAGTTAAGACCTTGATTTTGTTAATTTTTTTTTAATTTATGAAAACCATTAAATTAGAAGGTACTTGTGGTTGATATGCTATTTTATTGGGTTAAATATACCCTTATACACTCTGTCTCATTGATTATTTTTTCGTGTTAAAGTTATTAGTACTTGATTTTTCATGATGGTGCTCTTGGTGAAGGCATGAAAGTAGTTATATTTTCATTATGATTAGCTTGTTGAGGCTATCTACCAACTTCACAATCTAAAGCTTCAGTATTGTTGGTTCATTTACATCTTTTCACATTATGCCCTTTCTGTCCACACAATTTGTATGTGATTTGAACGTAATTCTTTTTAGCTTTTTGGCATAAGGATTTAGCTCGTCAGGTTCAATTTTCTTAGCTTATTGGGGTGAACTGGTTGTCCACAGAATACTAGTGTTAATAATGGAGCATTCCCGCAAGAGCACGGTAGTCGGTACCGGCGTGCCAGGCTACTCAACAACTGTCTGCTGCTCTTGGGCCTGGGCACGACGAGATGAGAGCTGTTCCCGCAAGCCGATATGTATGGTCGGCGGTGTTGACCGAAGGTTGCCATTTGCCAAGTGCTCTCAGTCAGCCCCTCCGCCTCCGAACTAAGTCTATCAAACACTGAGGCACACGATCTTGATCTCTACAAACGCGAGTTTCCTAAGGGAATCTGCAACTCGATTCCGTGCTCGACTTGGCGGATTTTGTCCACAGCTCCTCCATTCACCAGCTGGGTTCCTTGTGGATGTGCGTCGCCGGCTTCTAGGGGTAAATTCGGGCTGTCTCTCGCCGCATCCGTTTGTTGGCCTCGTTCGGGAGGCCAGGGATTTGGACGGGGTGGTCGAGCTAGGCCATTTTGCTGGGCGAGCGTTTGGATGAGAATTTGGACCAGGTTGTCGAGTTATTGAACATGGTTCTCCATTGCCTCATAATGCCCGCTTGAGCCTCCTGGGGGCCTGCGGCCGTATAGGTCTCTACTCTGTCTCGGTGTTGTGTTGTTAGACCCCGTAGATGAACTCACGTGGCCTTCATTCTAACGCCAAATGTTGATGCACGATTTGTACTTTCCATCGTGGACGCCTTGTTGGTCGGAATATCGTTACTGCACGTGGACCTGAACCACAAAAATAGAAAAAGAGCTACAGAGTAGGAGGCACCGTGGGGTGCTCTCCAAGAGTATTCTGATGCTTAAGTCAGTCATGGGTCTTGGGAAATGAGAGCACTCCTTGGTGTGGGAGTGAGTGAACTTTAATGGTGTTCCGTTAATGGTGATTAAATAATAGAGGGAGAGAGTAGTAGGCTAGAGAGAGGGGAGAGTGATTTTTGGTGTCAAAATGTTTGGAACCACTTCTAAGTCTTAATGAGGGGTATTTAATTATAGGCAAATGATTGGCAAGGAGGGAAGGAGCTTGTTTGGGACGTCTTTAATTGTCAATGTGAGACAACGTACCTCAAGTCTTGTTCCTTTTGCAATATTGATCCCACAGCATAGCCCAAGTATCGCCGCTGCGCGTGTGGACCTAATGTGGACCTGTATAATCCTGCTACTAACGATCTGATCATCAGTTCTACGTGGCACTTTTTGATTCGCCCAACTGGCCTATCTTCCATACAGCTTTAAGCTCATCTAACAACATTATTATTAAAAAAAAAAAAAGGTTTAGGCAGTTAATTGCACTCATGGACAGATAAACAATTACATGTAGGTGCAAAGGAATACATACGCCTAATTCTAAATATGAATATGCATAGTGGAGGGTCACATCATATGTCATTTAGTTATATCAATGCACATTGTAATACCCAAATTTTTGATAAGAAATTATTAAGAATTAATTAAGTGATTCATCAAAATTCTTTCTGTAAATTAGAGTTTAGGTTATAATTTTAATCTAAAGTAATGAAATAAAATGATGTGACAATTAAATTCTATGTCACAAAAATATGGTTACAATTTTTATGAAATATATGTTGTGACAATTTAATATCACATGGTATAAAGTTACTATATTTTAAGAGTAATTAAATAAAGTAACTTTATTATGTACGATATAGTATAAAGTTTCATGATGTGACAATTACTAAATTTGTCACAAGGTCACTTAAAATTATTCAAAAAGTGTGAATGGTAAAAAGTAACCAATTGATATAAGTATAGATAAGTTGTCAAATCACCAAATACAGTATTTCAACAATTTTAACAGTATGGAAATTAGCAGTCTTCGTAGACATGATTTTTCTTATAAAAATGCAGTATGAAGGATTTTATACCAACCTCCTAGACAGATGAAAATTAGACTGTCTAACTTTTTGATAGACAAATTTTAGACTAATTACCTTTTCAATATGGGAAATTAGTAGATAAGTTTTGATGTCAGAAAAGATTTTTACCGAGTTACTTTTTCAATATGGGAACTTAGTGCGTACTATTGATGTAAGATAAGATAAGATTTCTGTAGAGTTACTTTTTTAGTATGGGAACTTATAGTGGATAAGTCTTGATGTTAGATAAGATTTTTATTGAGTTACTTTATATATACATAAACTTGGAGGCCAAGTTCTACAAATAGATAAGATTTAAAGGGTGTTTGGCATTACAGTTGGAGCCATATTTTTTAGTTGAGTTCCAACTAAACTTGTTTGGCATGTTAGTTCAGTCCCAAACACCCTTTGAACCGTTGCACAGTAAACCAAAACTGTGCACCCATTCGTCTCTGTGGTCTCTGTCTCACCCCTGTCTTGCCCACTATTCACCACCTTCTCTCTTCCCTACCGACGACCATCTGCTGCTTGTCAGTGGCTTCGCCCACTCCCCATGAAGCAGATACGGTGCAATGAATTCGACTCCACCCGATCACAATACAATTACACGCAAAAAGACAAAAAAAATCAGCCCCAACTTTTCATCCAAGTCACCGGCCCGGCGAAGGAATCAAGAAATTGTCGGAGATGGCGGAGCGGGTTGTCGGTGTTTGGGTGGAGAAGAACCCATTGGCACCACCGTGAGATTCGAGGCCAGAGGAAGGGAAACCTAGATCTCCGCCTCCCTCGCGTGAACCCATTTGCGATTCCTCGTGCGAACCAGATCTTAACCAACCAGCAACCACCCCACCCCCGCTTGCCCTCTGAAACTCGTCGACGGAGAAGAAGGTTGTGAGACTCACCATCGGCGATCCACAAAAAGTGAGTTTTGACCACGGATCACAGAAGGAAACGTGATTGACGCCTTAAGGGAATCACGACGGTGGCTGGGAAGGAATCACAACGGAAGCTGCTAGAGATCACGACGGAGGCAGGGGTGGTAACTATCACTATAGGCGATGAATTTTTGCCGAACCTGGACAATCGGTGGCCCCACCCCTGTCAGATTTGTGCGACCCACGGTGGACGGCTCTCGTTTCTTCGTACGGCGGAGGGGGCTCGCGATGTTGGTGATGGTAGAGAAGGTCGCGATTCCAGCAGTGGCGGCTCGCACTCTTGCCGAGTTGTAGTGGCGACGTTGGATGATGGCCGACACTGATGAAGACCACTTCATCAGATCTATTTTCAATTTTTTTTCTTTTTTTTTTTTCAGGGTAATAAGAGCATTTAATCATGTGTAGGAGGACTTACTTGGTTTGCTGTGCATGGGTTGCATATGAGAGATATGATGGTCGATGATATGTGGGATCGATATCAATCATCTCCATGGTATAAATTCACTTGAAATCCATTTCAGTTTTATCTAGTTAAGTCATATTAGGATTGCAATTATTATATATATATTTTTTAACTTTTAGTGACCAACTATGTAATTTTTGTTGTTATATTTTATGGCTATGTAAGAAATATTGTAAAAAGTTTTGACGTATGTTGATGTGTGTTTTTAATTTAGTTTATTTTAATTTTTTTCATTTTCTGATCAGAAACCTACAATGAAATGTTAAATTTGATTTAAAAATTTTAACTCAAATTTTTTACATCTAAACAGGGTCCTAACTCAAGTTAAACTTTTTAACTCAAACTTTTTTACCAAACTCTCAACTCAAGTTCAAATTTTTATCTCAAACTTTTTACCAAACACTCAACTCTAAAACTTAACTTAACTTATCTTCAACTCAACTTAAAAATCTTAACTTAAACTCATTCACCAAACACCCTCTTAGACTGCTTACCTTTTTCAGTCCAAAAACTTAGTGGGCAAGTTTTGTGACAAATAAGAATTATACTGATTAACTTTTTAGCAGTAGAGGACCTTGGGAATTGTACTAGTGGAAGATGAAGGAAATACTGTTATGTTAAGTTAGCGGTCCAAGAATTTATCGGTTGATGATAACATCTATAATTACCTCCAATTATTATTATTTTTTTTAAAGGAAAATATGAATTTGTGATCCAATGGTTGTAAATAGATAAATATCAAGAGATCAATGGCCAAGAAAAAGCCTTCCTCGACAAGTTTTCTTAGTCTTGATTTGACCAAGCCATCTAAATTTATCAAGACAACAATTAACAAATTAATCCCAATGTTATTAGCTCAAGCCTATAAATAGGCGTTCATCCTTCACCATTTTCTGCACACCTCAAGAAACAATTCCCCCTCTCTCTCTTGTATTTCTCTCTCTAGAAGTTCTCTTTAGTTTGGTTCTAACCTTTTTTAAGTTCTCTTAAGAATTTTTCTGTTGCTTTCTTGCATTTTCCTTCCTATTTTCCCACCTCCCAAACACTTTTTAGCTTTCTAAAATTTAAAGAAATTCTTCAACCTTCCTCCATATAGAAGTTCCCTCAAAGGAGTTCTATAGTTCCATTCTCCGGTGTAAAATCCAATTATCGAGGTAGTTTTTCTGACTGAAACACTTGTTGTTATACTTTTAGTTCATGATTTTCATTGGTTAGTATTTAAGTAAATATATTGTTAAATTTAGAATTGGTGATTTGATTATGTTGAGGTTAAGTTAGTTTCATAATTGTGAATAGTGCTATGGATATATTCATGAGAAAAGTTTAGAAATCGGGCAAAATCGATGATTTTAAATCACGGTTATACTGGTTAGAAGTTTAGAAATTTCTCTAAGTTAGAAAACCATTAAGGAAATTTAGAAAAAATTACGGAATGTAAAGTTGTGGTGTATTTATGTATGTCTAAAATTTAGAGTTTCAAAATCATGATTTTCGAATGATAAAATCAATGATTAGTAAAACCATCACAAACCGTTTTCAAAATATTGGATTTTGGATATTTGAGAAAACGAAGAGTTTACGGACAAAATTAGATATGTCAATGAACATGAAAGTTTTAGATCTTTCAAACATGAATATTTTTCGTGAAGAAAGTTTTATCAAAATGTTATGATTTGAAAGTTATGTGATAAAGTGATTTTAATCAGTTTTATTCTTAGGTATTTTGTTGGTATTTGAGAATTTTATTAGTATTTTATTATGTTTATGTTGTTTGTGTTGGTAACTTTGCAAGAAGAAGCAAAAAGATGATCCTAAAGGTACTAAAAAGAGGAATTAAAGAAGCAAGAAATGAACTGCAGTGTGTCAAAATTCCGTTGCAGCAAGCGCCTCGATTTCCAACCAGAAGCATCACGGTTGTAGGTTGTAGTGTGCCAAACAGGTGTTGCAACGAGCCTACCAGGTGGGAACCAATGTAGCTGTAGATTGCAATGCACCAAACTTGCATTGCAGCCCGCCCCTAGCCCTTTTGCAATCCCTATTTTAGGCATGCTGCAGCGCCCATTTCATCCACTGTAGTGCATCTCCTAAGAAGCCCTAGCCGCCATATGCAGGCTATAGCAAGTAAATGGCCCATTGTAATGCCCCACATACGTAGATCCCTAAATTATTTCAGGCAAAAATGTGACATTTAGGGAGGATATTAAAGGGAAACCTGCTAAAATTGAAAAAGGAGCTTTTGGAGACCCAAATTTCACTACTACAAAATGTGGATTCCACGATGGAGCTTCCACAACCGTTTTTTAAAAACCTTCGTGGAAAATGTAGCAAAAACACGGAGCAGAACAAAATTTCTGAAAACCATCATGGAAAATTTTTTTTTGCAATTTAAAAACCGTCGTGGAAGCTCTTTCACGATGGTTTTCAGCAGCTCTGTTCCGCTCCGTGTTTTTGCCACATTTTTCACGACGGTTTTTTAAAAAACAATCGTGGAAGGGTCTTTTTTCACAATTTTTTTTTTAATTTTTGGACTCTACCATGACGGTTATTTGGGAAAACCGTCGTGGTATGGTCACATACCACAACGGTTTTCCCAAATAACCATCGTGGTAGGTACTACGGCAGGAATTTTGAAAATTTTTGAATTAAATTCAATTTTTTGGAGCGTGTATTAAAACCAAAAAAATTATCCTCTTTCCCACCTCATTACGTTCCGAGCCTTTTCACTTTTTCACTCTCTAATTCACACTCTAACTCCATACCCAAAGCCGCCCAATTTCCTCCCTCTATTTCTCTCTCTCCGTTCCCTCCCTACTTAAAATCTCCAAAAACTCGCTCTATCTCACCTCGTCTCCTCTCTCTATCTCACCTCTCAAATTTTTCTCTTGGCTCCATTCTCCGACGGCCTCCTCACCACTCACGTGGCCTCCTCCATTCTTCGACGGGTCCACCAAGGAACTCATGCGACTTTTCCCCTCTCTCTCTCGCCGCACTCCGCCCGTACCCACGCCACACTCCGCCCGTACCCACGTTCGACAAGCTGGTAAGTTGTAATGTATATTGCTTGGGTAATGCATGGATTTAGGAGTTTTTCGTCCAAAATGTTGATTTTGTTGATTGTGGTTGCTGATAAAATGTTCCGTCTAAAATGTTAATTTTGTAGATTGTTGAGTTCGGAATATTCCGTCCGAAATGGCCAAAATCCATCCCCTACATTTTTGGTGATTGTTCATTGTGGTTATGTTTTAGATTGAATTAAATTGGTTGGGTAAGGCATGGATTTGAGAATTTTTAGGAAAAAAAGTGTTGATTTTGTGATTTAAATGTTTTTGAAGAAATGAAACGAATTCGTAAATTTTTTTTTTTCGTTGTTACCTACCACGATGGTTTCCCTGAGAAACCGCCATGACAGGCCAACCAACCACAACGGTTTCTCAAGGAAACCATTGTGGAAGATTTCCGTACCACGACGGTTTTTTACGTGAAACCGTCGTGGTATGTTCTTAAATGTTCATATTTAGGCCCTATTTTTCCCTATTCCACGATGGTTAAAAAACCGTCGTGGAATCTGAAAAGATTCAACGACCCTGAATTCCACGACGATTAGAAAACCATCATGGAAATGTTACCACGATGGTTAAAAAACCATCGTGATATCCACATTCTGTAGTAGTGTTTTAGACATTCAAGGGAGCAACCTTTAAGGTTTTTGAGGGTTTTTCTAGGAGATTCAAGGAGATTGAAGATTTGGGAGCTTGATTCTCATCTAGCTCTTCCTTCTTCTACTTTCCTCTCTCTTTTTAGTTCTTGAACTTGTAATTGCTCTTTGGATTTGTTCTTGAACATGAGTTTGATGTTTGTTTTGAATTTGGTTAGGGATTAGGAAAATTTGATGTCTTGCTAAACTTTTCTGGTAGGGGGTATGATGTAGTTTGATGATGGCTATGTTTTGATGATTTGCATGCTTGTTGATTGAATACCATTTTGAATCATTTGTGTTTCTCTATGCTTTTAATTTTCTAACTTTTTTTTTTTATATGTGTGAAATTTGGGCTTAGGAGAGTTAATTTCATATGTTGAGAATTGAGAAACACAACCCATAGTAATATTAAGTTTGGGAGGCTACTAGAACTTGGGTAATGCTGGTGAGCCGCAGCCACAGCGTCGACCGGCCGGGGAAAAAAAAAAGGTTTTAAATTTTTTAAAATTAAGATGATATTTTTAAGAAGTCTGTACATTATTTTAAAAATATTGTTGGTTTCCAAATTGTAGAGTGTTAAAATGGTGATTTTAATACAAAGTTAGAAATTGGATTAGATCTTTCTAATCCAATTTTTACGCAGTTAAATGAGAAATTTTTTATTTTTAAATTATGTGACTTTAGAGGGATTCTATGCTATAAAAGATACGGAATTTCAATTTATAAAGTGTCAAAATAGTAATTTTGACACAAATGTTTAAAAAACGGAGTTAGATTTTCTAGTCCGAATTTTAAGTTGAAAAGAAAATATTTTACATGTTTTAGAAATATGGATTTTCAAATATTTTATCGTATTAAAGTTATAAATTTGATACAAAGATTTACATTCTTTGATTTAAATTCTATTAAGTGAAATAAAATTATATTTGAGATTCAAAACACACCCTAATCTTATAACCATACTTACTAATAAATTACGACAAGGCTTCCTTTAGCAAAAAGGAATTTAGATTAGTTTAAATCCAAAAGGTATTCAGCTAATACTCGTCTCATATTTGTTTTTCAGGTAGTAAGATTTAGACTGGATAGTAGTGTAAAGTGTGGAAAAGCAAAAATTTCGCCTACAGTATAAAAATATTATAATTTTCAAATTGTGTATTAAGCACATTCCATGTTAGGTATGATGTGAATTAAATGAATATGGCATGCTAAAATTATTAGTATGCCATGTTTATGTGTTTGAGTATATACCATGATGTCATGCTATGTTGTGCTACAATTATAGATATGCCACACTTTCACAGTATGCCATAAGTTTAGTTTATGTCATGTCATTGCATCAAGACTAATAAGTTCAGAATTAAGGAACGTAAGTCTTAGACCTACTCTTTGAATAAGACTTAAGTTAGAGTATGATATTAGGCAAACTCAAATTCAGTTAAGTTAAGGCTAAGACTAACTCAAAAGGTGTTGTACCAACGTCTCACGAGGGGAGGATCATGTTATGTTATGCTAGTTCTGGTTTAGAGTTCCAAATTAATTCTCAGAGTTGTTAGAAATCTATCAAACCCTAACTTTCTGTGGAATGCACATACCAGGTACGTACACAGAGGGTCCCACAAATAAGAAAGATAATACATTTATAATGGAAAATAAGGTATTCTTAATTAAATATAATTGGACCATGTCTTAATTCCACAATTGGATCATGCATCCATGCATGTCATTCATGTTTTTAAGCAATGTGAGATCTATATGTTTGTATTTGTTAAACGAAAGCTCATTATTTATATTCATACTGTAGGTAAACAACTTGTAGCTTAGTGCATGGTTGACAATAGGCAGATGACGATGATGACTAAGTGAAAGGACTATGGATACCACTATGTAATATTTTCCGCAAAAGATATTTTGAATTATTATAATATAATAATTTCTACTATACAAGACTTTATTAAGAAAATATATAAATGTTTTATGTTTAGTTCTGGAAATGATGATCATATAAGATAAAGATTTCTCGATAAGTTACCAAAAAAAAAAAAAAAAAGGTCATGGAATTTTCAGTACCCAAGTCTAAGTATTTATAGTAATTATAAGTAAATACGTAGTTCAAGCAGTAAAGTAACGGCCTATATAGGTGGGTCGTTATAAACACATTTTTTAAATAAAGAGCTCCTCATAAATATATTTACATAATCTTAGAATTCAGCTTTGGTTTCCTGATCATGGCTTTGAACAAAGTTAATTATTATAATTAGTTGATTTTGAGTTTGATCAAAGAAAATATTAATCAGTGGAGTTTTGATCATGTCCATTTAGCCCCTTTTCTAGCCACGAAAACCTCTGTGGAATTCAATTCGATTATCTTAGACGTCTCTACGGACTTTTAGAATAGTGTAAAAATCACCCGTACCAAGAGCCGGTATAGAGTGTCACTCCAGTAGATAGTGTTTGGGACACTAGAAAACATTTCGTTAAAACACTAAAAAATTCATGCTACATATCTTTTACGAGATTACGTGGATATCAGTTGCATAGAAAACATATTTCAAGTGTTGAGATAATAATTGTGCAGTAATAAATGGATATCAGTTCTAAATTAAATTAATTATTTTAGTAGCCAAGTTTGGATTGTGGTAGAAGAACTTGCTTGGAACAATAAGAAGATGACACGAGACGACATCCCTTGCATACGCGTGCGCAATATGGTACCCTAATGCTATAAATACACCTCAGAGGTGTCTGTTAGGATTAAATTAAAATTTAAAAAAAAAAAAAAATCGCTCACTCTTATGTAGAGCTCTCTAGTCTCTCTGTCATTGGAGTTAAGAAAGTCAGAGTAAAGGAAAGAACTGATGTTCAAATTGATTCAACGGTTGCTACAAACCAATTCAATCTAAGAGAGAAAAATAGCAAGGAAGATCAAAGATTCAAAGGTAGAGAATTAGGTCAGTTATGAGGACGTTCGTGGTAGATAGAAGTGTACATTAGGAAAGCTTTTGACACTTTTGGTTAGGAATCCATTCTCATGTTACTTTTTGAATTAGATTCATGGAAAAAAAAATTTATCGGAATTTTTGGAAAATTTTCAGACCAGTTCGACGAATTTTTCTTTTTTTTTTTTTTTTTTTTTTTTTTTTTTTTTTTCAGATCGACGGGTTTTAGCTCTATTTAATGGCTATCTGGCAAGTTTCTTCAGTTGCACTTGATCAGGGAGCATCAAGGAGACCACTTCTTCATTTTCGAACTGTAGAAGATCTCCTCTTAAGTTTTATGGATTTTGGTTCCCTTATTCAATCTCTGTGGAATAGAGGATTTTGTCTCCTTTTCATCTAGACCATGAAGATATATCGATTTTTCATTAGGTCAAAAATGGAACATCTTGATTATTCAGCAGACCCTTCACTTGTATGCTGAAATCTATAGGCAACTTCTTAGGGTGCGGAAATCTAGCATTTAGGGCGCATATACTAAACCATAAAAGAATGTAATATAAAAGTTAATGGGATTGGAAAGTAAAGTAATGGAATAATAAGGAGGATCATTGATTCCCTTTCTACTATTTACTTGCTAATTG